>PVLC010008058.1:0-48771 GCA_004027655.1 Graphiurus murinus
CAAGCAGGAGCCAGTGACTGAGGGGTTCAGTGTCACCCCACATCCCCATGATTAAGACCTCCAAATAAACCCTGGAGATGCTTCATTGTTCATGAAAGCAGCACCTCAGAAGTCAGGTGGAAAGTCAGATAGTAACTCGAGTCATTTTCTCATTGGATAGTCACCTCAGGGTGTGGACATGGCCCTGAACCCCCTCCAGGGATGAAGACATTTAGATCCAGAGAAGTCAGCAAGAACTCAGTACCAAGGGCAGGGTTGGAAGCAAGCCTGTGACCCCAAGTGGGGACCTTTCTCAGTCTAGTCCGAGCCTCTGTCATCTAAGTGTCTCCAAAGAGGAATGAATCCCGAGTCCTCCAGAAACAGAGAACTCAGGGAGAGCAGGGCATCTTTCCACTGGGACAGTGACACGACTGTTAGTGTCTTCTGTGTCTAAGGAGCAGGATTAGAGGGTGCTATCAGGGGCCTCTCTCTACCAAGCAGCCTGGTGAAGACCTTGTGGTGCTCAGGGAGCACCGAGAACACTGGCTTTCTCATCAGTTTCATCTTGAGTTCACACTGTGCATCCACGGTCCAGGAGGGGTGCTGTGGCCCAGGGCCCAGGCCCAGTGGCACCTCCTGCTCCAGCTCTTCCTGGGTTCCCTCTTCCTCTTCTGTGCCCTGGACTGAGGCGAGAGTCTGGGTTCTGACTCCAGGGCTGAGACAGCCAATCCTGACTGCTCCTTCTGGGGAGCTGAGGACCATTCCCTGTCCCTCTTCTGTGCATGGGACTGAGGCTGGGTGCTGGGTTCTGTCCCCAGGACTGAGTCAGCCAATTCTAGCAGCTCCTCCTCCACCTCCTCCTGACAATCTGTGGACCACTCCCAGTCCATGTTCTGTCCATAGGACTCAGGCAAGGAGTGGTTATCATCTCCAGCACTGAGTCAGCCAATCCTGGCAGCTCATCCTCTTGCTCGTTCTGGGGATCTGAGGACCACTCCCTTTCTGTCTTCTTTGTCCAGGACAGAGTGAGTGAGCTAGGTTCTATCCTTTAGTCAGCCAATCCTAGCTCCTCCACTTCCTCCTCGTGGGCATCTGAGGACCATTTTCTGTCCCTCTTCTGTGTAGGGGACTGAGGCAGGGAGCTGGGTTCCACCCTCAAGGACAAGTAGACCAACCCTGGCATCCCCTCTTCCAGCTCCTCCTGGGAATCTGAGGACCACTCCCAGGCCATGTTCTGTCCACAGGACTGAGACCAGGTGCTGGTTACTATCTGCAGGACAGAGTCTGGGAAATCTGGCAATTCTTCATCCTGTTTAATCTGGGGAATCTCTGGACCACTCACTCTTCCTCTTCTGGGTCCAGCACTGAGGCAGGGAGCAGAGATCCAGTGAGCTAATCCTGGCAGCGCCTCCTCCTGCTCCTCCTGGGAATCTGAGGACTTTTCACTATCCCTATTCTGTGCAGGGGACTGAGGAGAGCTGGGTTCTACCCCTAGGCCTGAGTCAGCCAATCCTGACTGCTCCTCCTGGGGATCAGAGGACCATTCCATGTCACTCTTCTCTCAGGGGACTGAGGTAGGGTGCTAGTTTCTACCCCTGGGGCTGAGTTAGCCAATCCTGGCTGCTGTTCCTCCTGCTTCTCCTGGGATTACAGGACTACTTCTGGACAATGTTCTGTTCACAGAACTGAGATGAGGGGCTGGTTACTACCCCCAGGAATGAGTCTGGCAATCCCAGTGGTTCCTCCTGTGAATCTGAGGACCACTCCCTGTTTCCCTAGTGGTTAGCTTCTACCCCCAGGACTGATTCAGCTAATCCTAGCAGCTCCTCTTGGGAATCTGAGGACCATTCCCTGTTTCACAAGTGGTTGGCTTCTACCCCCAGAACTGATTCAGCTAATCCTAGTACCTCCTCCAGTCTCCCTTCTATCCCACACTAGTGAGGCAAACAGATGGAATCTCCCACAGGGACTAGATCAGAAACGCCCAGTGGATCCTCCTCCAGGTCCTCCTCAGAATCTGATGACCATTCCCTCTTCCTCTTCTGGCCATAGAAGTGAAGTGGGCGGCTGTGTTCCACACTCAGGACTGAATAAAGAAAGCTGAGTGAAGCTTGTCTTTGGAATTCAGCCTTTGACCATCTAAGGCCAAGCCAACTCTGCACCACCCCAAACCCAAACCTCTTCAACCATTGCATCCCCTAAGCCACTCTTCCACCTTTCCCCTCTGTGATATTCATCTGTCCCTGATTTTCCTTGCCAATGTCCCACCTCCCTCTTCTTCTAAACCCTTCTTCATTATAGACACTTTCTCCCATGAGGGGAGGGGAGCTCTGTCTGAGTCCATCTTTCTGTTGCCTTCTTTTGATCTCATCTCCCCACCTGATTTCTTCCTCTATATATTTTCTGTCCACCTGGACATCCTTGTCCCCCTGTCCTATCCTCTCATCCAATGTCTGGCTTCCTCTATTCCTCCTTCCTGCCTCTGTAGCCCTCCCTCCTTACTAGTCACCCTGGGAAATCTCTTCTGGCTCCAGAACCCTCACCTGATGTTCCCAGAATTTCATCATCCACCTCCACCTCCAGGAAGTACCCTGAGGAGCTAATCTGGGGACGCTGGTCCCCAGACTCAGTGATCCTTGGCTAGTAGTCACAAGTTCTCCCAAATTCTTCCTTCCCTCACAAATCTTAGATTCAGATCTGTCCCAAGCCTTCTTCTGGAATCTGGTTGAACCCAAGTCCATTGTCTCTTCTCCAGACTGGAGAGAAGTCAGCATTGGAGAAGAGTTCTGAGAAGAAGGCCATTGCCCACTGCCCTGCCGAGCACCCATGGAGTTCGTTCAGTCCTTCCAATCAGGAAGGCTGGAACCCTCTGATGCCATCGTCATTCCAGCCTGACAACCTGTTTGCAGGAAAACAGGTAACTGCAAGATTTGTGCCACACTTGTCCTGGAGATCTGGGGAGGATGAATCTCCTGTTACTGACCAAAACTTGTCCACCATCCCAAACTCTCCTCATGGGCTCTGGCTCCCTCTTTCCCTTCTCTTCAGTGGATGCCAAGTTCTCTCCACTTTCATCTTGAAACATGTTTTCTTTTCCTGCCCTCTGCATATTCCCACTTGAGAGATCAATCTGTCAGGAGAGGGAGGAGAACCGTGAAGAAACTTGAGAGCAGAAGTAAGACCTCACAGAAGGGCAATAGGCATGTACAAAAGACCCCCGTAGTTTGGCCTGAAAGCTGAGAAAGAAAAATGGAAACACTTGATTGGGCAAAGCTCTTCTGCTGAATGTCCCTGGACCTCTGTGTGTTCAGGAATCTGTACCTGAGTCACACCCTTCGCCCTTAGGCATCTTTGAGTCCAGAAGACTTTTAGAGGACCTAAACTCACAGAAAACAAAGTACAGCTGCTGTTTACACACTGTTGAAATAGTGTTTCCAATAGCAGGGAGTCTACGGATCCCCTAAAATCTGCTTCTGAATTCCATTAAGAGTCTCTAATCTCCCAGGTGTGGGGGTGCATCCCTGTAACCTAAGTTCTTGGGAGGCCAGACAGGAGGATCTATGGTTCAAGGCCAGCAGGCAATAACTTAGGGAAGAACCTGTTTCAAAATGAAAATTTAAAAAGAGCCGGGGTTGTAGCTCAGAAGTAGAATTTCCTTGAGTTCAATCACTAGTACTGCAGGAGAAAAAAAATCTCTAATCCGCGTAGCAAGTTTTGGGTCACAGGTATTGTTTTTGACACACAAATTTGACTAGTGTTTTTGTTCTCTATGAAGAGAACTCTTCTAGATGCAGTGTAAACAACAATGACTGTGTCAATACCACCTTTCAGCATAAGGGTCTCTTGGAGGAACACTAAAGTCTCAGAGCTTGGGCCAGACTCATAGATTGTAACTCAGTGGGACCTAGGTCAGGCTTGACTTGAAGTTATATTTGGCATTTTGATCTCCTCCATGATTCTAATGAACTGGTACCACGAGTTAAGAATGTCCAGTTGGTTCTACCAACAAGCAGGATGTTATCCAAATCTCATTTGCAGGCATGGAGGTTCAGAGTTGGGTGAGGTCAGAGTGATCTTCTAAACCACCTGTGAGTTCAGATGCAGCTTCCTATGAGGCCCAGGATGCCGTTGGGGTCTCTCCTCTTTCCACTGTGGTACTTCCAGATTTGGAAATCACTGATGGATGAATGCAGCAGGAATCCTAGAGGAAGCAAATTGCTACTTACAGATACTAGAAAGATTGAGAATGGAGGAGAGTGAAGAACTTTTGGGCCTGACAGGGTGGGCTAGGGCAGGCCTGGAGTCCTTGAACCTGTCTGGAGTCTGCCTGGTGGGTGACAGCCCCCCCCCCATCAGTGTTGGCATGTGTGAACTGGAGTCCTCCAAGGAAGCGCCACACATGTTCCCCAGCAGGCTTCCCCACGCCTTGCCGGGTCTGCCCTCTCACCTTAGGTTGTCCTCTGATCAGTCAAAGTCTCTGGACCTTGAGAGGGCTTACCCTTCTGTGATCCATAAACGAGCAAATCCCTAGTTTAGAAACACAAATGAATGCTAAGGTAGACCTTACTTCTGCCCAACATGGAATCACAGGGTCCAGATTTACTGTCTCAGTTGCAACAAGTTTTAAAGGAAGGTAAACTGTATATGTCAGCCTTTCAGAATTTCAGTCTGAGAGAGTTGGTAGCCCCCATATAGCTGGCCTATTGCGGAGATTGGGAGCTTCTAAGCCACCAAATAGGAGGGGACCGTGGGGAACCATAGCGTCCCTGAGCAGAAGGTCAGTGGCATGGCAGCTGGAGGTCACAGGCCAGAGAACCGAAGAGATGGAGGTGCAGAGACTCCCAGTCTCGGGCTGACTGCTGTTCATGTTCTGTGGGAGGTGACAACTGGGGGCAGGTTTCTGGCCAGTGCTGGCTCCCCCATTTCACCAGTTGGCTTCCTAGACATCCAAGTCTGGCTTCTATCCTATCCCTGAGAAGCACAGAGGGAAATGTCACCTGGAGATTTCAGATGTGGTCACTCTCTTGCTATTGTCACTGTCCCTCGATGGGTAAGGATTCAGGCCCAGGCCGGGGCCCAAAACCGCCAGAGCTGATGTCAAAGTCCGTGACCACACAGTCTCTTCCAGGAGAAGAGCCGCTGCTGATGAGCTGGAGGTACCATGAAGTCTGGACACGTTCTGTGCCCACTCACCTGGGTGAACCAGGATTTAGACCATATGGCACACAGTGGGAAGCTGATGTGGTTACCTGTGAAAGGGATAGCTATTTAGTTCCAGGTTTGCTACTGCTTTAGAGTAGTAGGAAGGCTATGGAGAGTTCAAGAACTATAGCATCATATAAAGAAAAAAAAAATCTGGGCCTGCTGTCACACGCCTGTAATCTCCTCACTTGGGTGATTGAGACAGGAGGATCACAAGTTGGATGTCAGCCCACTGTAACTTACTGGGATCTCATTCACAAATAAAAATAGCACAGGACTGGGAGTGTAGCTCAGAGGTAGATTGCTCCTGGGTTTAATCCCCAGTACATATATACATCATACATACATACATACATACATGGAACAAATAGCATACGGAGGAATCTTCCCAAATCCTCAAGCCAAGCATGCTCTGCACTCTATTGTTTTACATATGGTGATCTGAATGAATTGACAGGAAATATCAGTTTGTAAGAAACAGGAACTTGCCAAGAATTTGTATATGATTGAGGCCACTTATTAAGAACCAGAATTATCTTGATAATCAAAAAGAAATATGTTGAAATAGTCATAAGGTGTTTTATATGCAGCAAGGTCAGAGATCTTGACCATGACACCAGATAAATCAGCCTCTGGTCTCTGTTCTGTTTGGACTCAGCTGGCCCTACTGACAGGTTTCACACCTGCAGCCCTGAAACTCACCTGCCCTGTACTGTGTCTACTTCTGACCCCTACCTAATAGAACCACGGAGATCACAGCATGGAGGTAGGATGTGGGATGGAGGAGCTAATTATTCAGCTAATTCAGAAAGACAAACTGTACACACAGGTGGAAGTAGAGCCTTGTGTGTACACGAGGCTCTAGTTCTCGTGTGCGTGTGTGTGTGTGCACGCATGCGCTCGCGCACGTCTGTGTGTTTTTGGTATTGGAGATTGAACCCCGGAGATTTCTACCTCCTAGCCATACCCTCAGCCCCATTTCCTTTTTTTATTAGGAAACAGGGTCTTCCTAAGTCGCTTAGAGCCTCACTACATTACTGAGGCTGGCTTTGAACCTGTGATCCACCTGTCTCAGCCTACCAAGTACTGAAATAGCAGGTGTGAGCCACCATGTCAGATGGAACTAGAGACCTTTATTGACATTGTTTGGATCTGAAACCTCCCCTGAAGCCCACTTGTTCAAGTCTTGCTTCCTAGCATGGTGCTTGTTTGAAGTGGTGTGACCTCTGTGTGGTGAAGCCTAGTTGGAGAACTTTGTTCACTGGGGGTGAGCACTTGAAATGGATTGTGAGACCCCAGCACCTGTCTCTTTTCTTCCTCCACACCAGCCCTGCTGCCTTACTACAGGCCCCAGCTCAGTGTGGCAACCTTTCCTCTATTTGAGTATTTACCCTATTGTGTTCCAGTCATGGAAAGCTTACTAACACATTTAGTAACTCAGGAATTAAAAATATTAGGGTGGCCTTTATGTATATAGATTCTCAGACCTTTGGCCCAAAAGGGAAGAACTTAACTTTAAGTGCAACCACATGTATGAACATATGGTATTCTGAATACAAAATGCTGCCTCCTTCAGGAGAGGGATTCTCACCCATGTATGGTTGATTGAGAAAATTATATTGAGTAAATTATATTGAACTGCCAAATATGCCTTTGCCTTTGTAGAAAGACTTACTGCTCTGAAATATGTGTGTCACAAGTTCAGTATCTTGGATTTTTTTTGTGTGTGTGGCTAGGGATGGGGCGAAGGGGAGCTTGATTTCCTCATCTCTAAAATGTATCAGTATCTACCTGATGAATTTCTGTGAGGAGTAAGAGAGTTATTACATGTAGAGCCTAAGTCAACTACCTGGAAAACATCTGACTCCTTTTGGGATTTTCTTATTATGGTAATCTTTGCCAAAACTTTTTACTCACCTCTTTTTAAGTTTTAGTCAAGGGCATCACTTTGTGAAATCCTTGCAGTTGAATAAATTATGTGACTAATTCCTGCCAGTGAGTTTAAATTGCAAATCATGAGTTTGGCTTTTAGGGTGGTTATCCATTTCCATCCTGAGCACTGGAAAAAGCCCTCTTCTCACTGTGGCACAGCAACCACCAGCATTAAAGAAGGTGGCTGTTCAATCAGCCTGTGTCCTTCGGAGACCCAGTGACAGGCCACCTGCATTTCCACTGTGGACACAGTGCAAGCAGGACTACACCTCTGTTGTTTGAAGCTATTGAGGTTTCTGAGTTGTTTCCATGGAATAACCTAGTGTGCAAGTCACTTTTCTGTTACTGTGACAAAATACTTTAGGAAATCACCCTAAAAGGAAGAAAGGTTTGTTTTGGCTGTGGATCTCAGTTTCAGTTCATGGTCACTTGGCCCTGTTCCTATGGGCCTGTGGCAGCACAGTACATCTTGAGGAGTGTATGTGGCGGAGGAGGCTGTATAGCTCATGTTTTTTAGCCAGAAAGAAAAAAGACAAACAGGAAGGTAACCATTTCCCAATACTCTCATTGAGGGCATGCCTCTAATATCCTAACTTCCTCCAACTAGGCTCTACCTCCAAAACTTCCACCATCTCCCAGCTACAACCAGGCTGGGAACCCATTGTTCAATACATGGGCATACTGCAGATGCAAACCACAGCACCCAGACCATAGTGATTTAAAATCATTACACAACCTCACCTAAAGATTTACATGTGCTGGGTAATCATTTTAAGAGTAGTAACAATTATTATTTTTGTTGTTGGGTACTAGGGATTAAACCAAGGGTCATTCTTCCTTCCTGCTACACCCCCATCCTCTTATTTTTTACTTTGAGACAGGATCTTTCAGAGCTTAAATCTCTTAGTGCCTTGCTATGTTGCTTAGGCTAGCTTTGAATCTGTGATCTTCCTGGCTCAGCCTTCCAAGTACTGGGATTAAAGATGTGCACTACCACACCCAGCTGTAGTAGGTTACTTTAATCATTACCTGTCAATCTTCCCAAAATATCTCAATGAGACTGACTGAAAGATATTGCTCTACAGAGTGGATATTCATAAAACAGCACTATATGATGCCAGTGGATAAAATGAAGTTTATCTTCACCTTATATTCTCAGTGAAGTGAGCAGGTGGGGCTGCATGTCTATGACTGTGTATGGATACTTTCTTGTCACTTTGTTTGGATTTTGCAGATGTGGAAACATTGTTTACACTAATAAGTGATGCATTTCTCTTGATTCCTGCTTTCCAAAGTACATAGATGGACTATTGTACTTATATCCATTGCTTGTGTTTGGAAATTAGCAAGGGTGCTATAGTTCTAGGAAGCAGATGACCTAAGGGAAATTAAGCAAAATTCTCAGAGGTAATAGACTATAAGCAGTCCACTTCCCAGTTGTTTGTTCTTTAACGTAACTAACATTCATATTTTACCCCCATGAAGCAATCTCAAAAACATTTTGGAATCCAAGATAAGAGAAGCTTAGAAACATAGTTCCATTTTACAAATCTATATGAAACTAGTGGAACCAAGATTATTGTCACTCAATGCATACAGACTAAAATATTACAATCTTATCACTGGATGCCTTTGGGGAAGTTTGGCAAAGTGTGTGAAAGATTATCTGAAATATAAAGACTTACTCTGAGAGAATCTGCATTTATAATAGAAGAAATTATCAGAGACTTATGCTGATACCTCATGCCAGGTAACAAAATTAAGTTCTAGGAAGACACATAAAAATAGCTGCCAGTAAAGCCGGGCATGGTGGCCCACACGTGCAATGTCAGTACTTGGGAGGCTGAGACAAGAGGATCACAGGTGTAGGATCAGCCACAGCAACTTACCAAGGCTTTCAGCATCTTAGTGAGACCCTGTTTCCAAATTTAAAAAAAAAATAGAGTATGGTTGGGGGTCTCTTTTAGTCTCACTCCCACTCATCCATCCATCTGTTATCTTTCTCCTGTTCATTTTGCTATTATATTTATCCACTATTTCCAACATCCACTAAAAGCTGTCCTCTTCATTAAATGTTTCCTATGAGAAACAAAATTATTTTTAATCATCAACACGAGTAAGAGTTTCCTGAGAATTTGGCACCTTAGTAAGTGCTTCATTTGTAAGATGTGATTTGGCCCTTACACAGCCACTCTAAGGTGGGTATTACCATCATCCTGGTTTACACGGCATTAAAAGGAGGCTAGGATGGCCGTCCAGACTGTTAAGGGTCACAAAGCTAGTCAGGGCAGAACAGATGTGAATTATAGTCTGTGAAGAGTACAATCAGGCTCTGACTTCAAATTTGAAGCTAAAGCTGAGCTTGTTGGTACATGCCTGTAATCCCAGTACTTGGAAGGCTGAGACAGGAGGATCTCAGAAACAAGGACAAGCTCAGCAAGTAGTGAGACCTAGTGAGATCCTGTTTCAAAATAAAAATAAAAAAATAGGGCTAGGGGTATAGCTTGATTGTAGAATGCCCCTGTGTTCAATCCCCAGTTAAAAAAAAAAATTGAAGCTAGTACTGGATTTCACAGAGGTCTTAACCACCAGAAGTATTTCTAGCACTGTGATCTCCCTAAGTATTTGATTATACCTCCATGAAAGCATTTACCATACCCTTCCTGGTACAATTACATGCACTTGTTTGTATTTTGAAGGGTCTTTGAATCAATGATGGCCATATAAATTTTCATTTAAACTTACAGAAGAGATGCTAGCATCTGCAAAACTAGTGACATTTTCCTTTCATGTTTATTGATGTCTCCGTTTTGATATATCTTCACTTGCCAGGAAACAAAATTCTGGATTCTGTGGGTGAGGACGATTTCTTTGCCTTCTTTTGCTAAGTTAACTCCTAGTGATAAAACCTATTGTACAAATCACTTTTGTCCTGGCTATATACAAGGGGTTATTCTTCCAAATTTTATGCTAGGAGGAGAGATTGTATCTTCTTTTTCTTTTGTAACCACTTACAGAAGCTAGTTGAGTGCTCCCTCAATAAGACCAGCTACTGTGCAGAGCACAAGACGGAACATGGTGAGCATTTTAATGGCGGTAAAGTGAAGGAATCTGCTATCAATAGGGAGAGATGTAATACATGAGTGTGTGTTCTGGTGGTCAACAGGACAACATTTATATTTCTTAGGACTATGTGAAATTGATTTAATTTAGTTTCTAAGTTCTCATAGTAACTATTTATACTTATGTGTGCCTTTTGCATTCTTTAACTCCATTCAGTCTACAGAACTGTGAGTTAGGGTTGTTATAATGTAACATAAATGTTGTTATTGTTTAATTACATAATATAACATGTATAATGTAAGGCATTATAGGAAGCCATATCAGTTATAAGCCATAATGGTATGCTTAGTGTACAAGTGAAGAAACCAAAGCTCAGCTAAACTACTACTTATCAAAAGTTATACAGATAATTGACAAAGTCAGGACTCCACTTGAGCCTGAGTTTGAGGTCTTTCCATTTGATCTTGGCTCCTTATAAGCTGAGAGTTGTGACCCATGTATTCCTAAGCATGTTGAGGTTGGCTTCATTACCTGAGGCAAGTTGGATCCTTTACAGAAATATAATTCACTCCTCTTCTGTTCTCTTCTAGGTCTTAGGGTTTGCAAGGTTCAAGTATATATTGGTTTGGGAAGCTGAGACTGGAGGATTGGGGTTTGAAACCAGCCTCAACTGGTTAGTGAGGCACTCTGCAACTTAGTGAGACCCTGTTTCAAAATAAAGAATACAAAATAGGGCTGGAGGTGTAGCTCAGAGGTAGAATGTCCCTGAGTCCCATCCCCAGTACCAAAAAAACAAACAAACAAACAAACAAAAAAAAACAAGTATATATTGGTACTTGTGAATGCCCTCCACACCCTGTATAATTTCTGACTGTTGATGTATGCACTACACAGATCTCAACCTCAGAATTCTCTGCACACCATTTCCAACACTTAGCTTCATGAGAAGGAAAATTCATGTGACTTCAGGGATTTAGTGACAAACACATCTATTTCTTCCACATTTAGGTTTATTTTTCTTATATCCTGATAATAGCAAATACCTTCCAATGTCTTAAAGTAAATGAATTATTTGTAAACTTTCCTGAAATCAGATTTGTATAGAGTGAAAATGTTGGGCAACAAAGCAGGACTATGGGAAGAGCAAATGGGGACTTTTGCAGTTTCATCTGCTATATTGCAATAAATTCCATTCCCAAAAAGGATATGTTCAAGTCCTATCCCTAGGCACCTATGAACATGATCTTATTTGGAAATAAAGTTTTTGCAGATGCAACCAGGTAAAGAAGCAAGGCAGCCATACTAGATTAGAGTGGGCTCTGAATTGGATGACTAGTTTCTTAATAAGAAAATGGAGAGGGGGATTTGGATACAAAGATACAGTGAAGACATGAGGAAGAAGGCCACTTGATGACAAAGATATAAACTTGGAATGATGCTTGGTTTGGCAAGGATTGCCATAGTCACCAGAAGCTAGGAAGAGGTGACAGATTTTTCCCGAGATCCTTCAGAGGCAACATGGCCTTGTTGAACCTTGATTTCATGCTTGTAGCCTCAAGAACAGTGACAGAATAAACTACTGCTGTTTTAAGCCATCCTATTTGTGTTAATTTGTTACTGCAGACATAGGAAGCTAATACACCTGCTTAACACCCCACCCTCAGTTATAAGTACATTCCATGGGATTGTTTTGAGTTTGAAATTTAATTTAATCCTCTTTACTGATTAACACTATTCAATTTTTGTTCCCCAAATATGTCACACTGGCATTACTCTTGGAACAGATGCATATTTTGGCATGGGGTCAGCCACCCCTTGCAGAAGGAAGAGTGCGCATGGTCACACCTGGTCCATTAAGGGTTCGTTGGTGTCAGCAGCAAAAATACCACTTGATATAAATTACCTAACGATCTACTAAAATACAATAGTGGCACAATTTCTAATAATGCCCAAGAAATAATAACAGAATTCCAAAAATGCCCTGCCTTCCATCCATATGAACTCTGTTCAAAGAGCATCTGGAGCTAAGTGAAATCGCTTGAAGGCACATTGTTGGCAGCCCCAAGATCACTGCAGAGGCTCACCGGATACCCAGTGAAATGGAGCTCCACCAAGAAGGTTCTGATAGCCTCATAGGGAAGGGTGGGGGAGGGGCATGAAAGGAGGAGAAGATGCTAGGGGCGATCTAAGTACCACAGCGACACGGCCTGGTGATGACCTGATTCCTGATGTTTGGAAGTTAATTTTACACGTGAACTCAGTAGGAAACAGCGATCTCTAAAACAGCTATTTCAGCTCAAAACTTATTTAGGGAGCCAACCCATCCCAGGTTATTCCAGCCTGTGCCAGGCACAGTGCCCAGAGAGTAAAGACGCTCAAGCAAATGCCAATACAAGGTGGTCACCAGAGGCCTGCCTGCTGGGTGCTAGTAGCTGACTCTCCAGAAATAAAACTCCATCGATGAAGATTTACTTATGGGCGGCGAAGCAAAATCGTGGCTCCCACTGTCGCTGCAATTCTCCCCACAGCAATTATCATAAAGGCCTGGCAATGCCCCGCAGATGGAAGTTCTGGATAGCTGCGGTCTGATCGGGAGATTTAAGACCTCAGCGGAACCCAGGAGATGCTCATTCTTCATTGGACAGAAGTCAGGATATCGAAATTCCGGCTTAATGTGTGAAGCGATTTGAGTGTAACTGAGCCCCACTTGCATGGAATAGAGATGAGATTTATTTGGATTCGCTGGCACGCCTGGCTCCCCGCCGACCCCCAGCCCCTCCAGCTGCTCGGGCCGGCCCCCAGGGGCTCCGGAGGCCACCGCGGCGCCCGCAGCCCCGCAGCCCCGCAGCGCCCCGCCGCGGTCCCGGGCGGCCGGCCGGGCTTCCCCCACCCCCGGCGGCGACCCCACCTCCCGCCCCCGCCGCGCGGGTGTCCGTCCGTCTGTCTGCTCTCTCGACGTCAGTGGGAATTTCCAGCCAGGAAGTGAGAGAGTGAGCGAGAGAGAAAGAGAGAGAAGTGCGCCGCGAGCCGGGGCAGGAAGAGGAGGTTTCGCCACCGGAGGGCCCGGCGGGCGGCGCTGACAGCTTCCCCTGCCGGCCTGCCCGTCGGTCGGCCTCCGCCGCCGCCCTCGGCCTGCGCCGCCGCCCGGGACATGGCGCGCCGCTGACGCCGCCCGCCCTCCGGCCCGCCGCAGCCCCGAGCCGCTCCCGGCCCGCTCGGGCCCCGGCCCCGGCCGGCCGCCGCCTCGCCCGCTCCCGCCGCCCGCCCCGCCGCCCCGGAGCCCGGGCGCACCGGCGCAGGGAGGCCGCGCAGACTCGCCGCCAGGGTAAGCCAGCCGCGGCCCCGGGCCCGCCGCCCACCCGCTCCGCGCCCGCCCGCCGCGCTCCACTCCCGGGGCCCCGCGCCCGCCGCGCGGCCGGACCGCGGGACCCGCTTGACAGTAGTTCAGGGACAGCGGGGTCTGGCCACCCGGGGGAAAGGCACATCCGGACTCGGCCGGGGCTGCTCGGCCCTGGGCTGCGGCCTCCGGGACCGTCTTTTCTCTTCGCGGCTCCGCTGGCGGGAACGGGAAGCGGAGGGGAACTCTTGCAAAGTTTTCTGCTCCCCACCCCCAGCCCCTGCAGGGGTGCCGAGACGTGGAGGTGCGCTGCGGCGCGGAGCGGAGGGGAAGGTGGTTGGTGCAGTGCAGAGCCAGATTTCACCTAAGGGCGTTCCATGGAATGAAAGCAGAATGCGTGTCAGTCCTCTTAGCTGGGAAAGCCTTTCCCAGCTCGCCAGAATCCAATAGGGGAGCCGATTCCTTTCCTATTTCTAAAAGAAGCCCCCAGTTCGTTCGTGTTTCCTCTTTTCTCCTCTCTCTGTCTCTCTCTCTCTCTGTCTCTCTGTCTCTGTCTCTGTCTGTCTGTCTCTCTCTCTCTCTCTCACACACACACACACACACACACAGGAATACATTCACCTGCTAGAGGGCCGAGGACCTGCACAACACACACACACACACACCACACACACACACACCACACACACACACACACACACACACACACACACACACACACACACACACACACACACACACACACCCCAGAATACATTCACCTGCTAGAGGGCCGAGGACCTGCACAATAATTTTCAGAAAATAAGGAGGGCCCAATACTAATTCTCCAGGGCCTGGCATTTGAAAGAGAAATAACTCACTTAACAGCTCTAGACACTTGATTATGTAAAATTCTTGAACAATGGCACCATGCATTGTACATGCCCTCTAAAACAAAAGTAATGACACAAACCAAACCTATCCTAAATAGAAGTTTCCGGACCGTCTTTTAAAATAGACACCGATGTTGACCCTGATTTATAGGTCTGTTCTGAAACTTAAATGAGACTTAATGGCACAGAATTTGATCATCAAGACTTCAGGCATTTTTATGAACTTTGTTAAATAGAGCTTAAATTGCTGCTTATGAAATAGCCATATTTAACTCATAAATTTTGTTATAAAACTCATAACTGAGACTTGGCTGTAGTATAAGTAAAACATAATAGTCACAGCATCAAAATACTCTTGTACAAACTGATGATCTTTAGTAAATACTAAAGCTTGCGATCAAGGTGTTCAGTAATTCGTTTTCCAGCAGAATCCTTCAACTGAATATTTTTGAGTAGTTTGAACTGCATTCATATTTGTTAAAACTTTAAAAGAGAAACTTGATTAAAATAAAGTCTAACTGAAGTGTTTTTGTTTTTCTGATTTTATCATTGTGCTTTCTAGAGATGAATTCTTTTACTGTTTGAGGCACTAAAGATTATGTAAAATATTTAAAAGAGTACTTTCTTGAGCTTATGAACTTGGGAGAATAGGAAATAAAAAGATTCGTTTCCTGTAGCATTTTACAATTATCATTTAACTGAATTGCTAAGATGAAAAAACATATGTAATGAATGGAAACCTGAAATCTGCTGAAACTATTCATCTGCATCGATATACCTACAACTCGTAAATGCCCTCTTTTGCTTAGATAAAATGTCTTCCTGGGTTGCAGCCTACTGAACAAACTTGAACACAAAGGAAGACTCATTATATTTAGATTTAATGCTGAAACTAGAATACTATTTGCTGTGAAAAGTAAACTGCTGTTAAACTGAAAGACTTTAAACAAAATAATGTAATCTTTTTAAAGGTTGGTGGCAATTTGACAATATATTATGTTTGTTTTGAAATTTCAGTTTCTTCTTGTGCTCTGCAGTTGGCAATCCCTTGAGCTGAGTAAATATTCCTGCTTTTCAAACACAATTAGTAAATACTGGAGTATACATACAAAAATAGCCGTTCCCCTTTGTAAGCACTGCTTTGATCTTTGCACTTCCTTTTTTTTTTACTTCTACCTCTTAAACGAGATTCTCTGTGATGACTGGGCTGCAGTTGCTTAAAGCCCAATTTGTCTGAAATAGGTAGAACTTAAGATTTAGTGATCATGTTCCTCACAGTTTTCATGTCCCTGTTCCTTGAAACAAATTGAAGCTAGTTTGAGAAACTAGTATTTCTCCAGGCTGTTTTTACTACCGCTTTTAGATTTCCAGATAATTGATGAAGTAAGTTACTCCCTTGACTTTAAGGGATTGCTCATTATGGTGTAGGTAGGAGGTCTAGATAAGGAATTGGCAGCTCTGTGGATCTTGGCCTATCATTCAATCAGCAAGCCCTTATTTTTACCTAATTGATGAGAGGCTTTTCTCTGTTCAGAAAAGGTGAAAGTTCTGGCTTCTGGGGTGAAGTGGTTACTTCATAATCTTTAATTAGTTTGAACTTGGGAAAGAAAGAAAATTACAGTGTGTGTGTGTGTGTGTGTGTGTGTGTGTGTGTGTGTGTGTGTGTGTTGGGAATTGAACCCATGGGTGTTCTGCCTCTGAGCTATACGGTCAGCCCTATTTTATTTCTAATTTTGAAATAAGGTCTAAGTTGCTGAGGGCCTCATTAAGTTGCTGTGGCTGTTTGTGAACCTGTGATCCTCCTGTCTCAGCCTCCTAGATACTGAGATTAAAGACATGTGCCACCATGCCTGGCAAATAATTGACATTTTAAAACACTAAGTTAAGATAATTATATCTGAGTTGCTATATGGATTTGTTGTTGTTGTGTTGCTGTGCTAGAAATCAAATCCAGGGCTTCACATATACTGTATCCCTAACCTTGCCATTTGGATTTTTGATCAAGTGTTCAAAATATCTTTTTTGTCTTCAGAACTTGCTGGTAGATGCACTGTTCTGAGCATAGAGCTGGCTGCAGTAGAAGTGTATTTAGAATGCAAGTAGTTTAACCAGTAGCGTACTCAGATTCTGCTCTTCTAGTCTGCTGGCTGGAGTCACTTCAGCAGGAATGGGTATCTGTGAATCAAGGGTTATGCAAAATATCTCATTAATTTGTCATACTATTAGTAGGAAATTGTTTTGTTTGGTTGGCTTATTGGCTCTCTGCTTATAATATGAATTATATTAGGCAGTGGGATTGTTATTAGAAGGAGGGGAGAGAGAGAAGGAAGAACAGAATTTTAGTTTTGGGGGCATTTTTACAAAGGTCTACTCCTATATCTGTATTTATATTTTATTGGGGTTAATTGACTGTTTTTTGGTGACCAGTAAACCAGGCTGGAACAATTTACTCTACTTTCTGGAATTCTTATTTGTGTTTTTGTACCTTTCATAAACATGGAACCTATTTGTGTTGGTCTTAAAGGTAAGCAGGTAAATCCTTAGGAGCATATATGTCCCTTTGAATTGATTCTATCACTGCTTAGCAGACTTGAAGGTTTCAAACACTTAGAGGCATTCAACCTCAGGGAGGAATGTTTGGATGTTGTGACCTAGTCCTGCAAGTCAGTTTGGTCCTTGAATGTGCTTGTGTATGTTTGTAAAAAGATTAATATTGGAAACCACATAATATGGTAGAGTTAATAGTTAAAGCAACATAGCCAAGCCTCTTTGGACTATTTCCTTAGTGAGTCCACAGTGCCTTGCTTAAGGAAAGAGGAAGAAAGGAAGAGAGAGAGAGAGAGGGAGAGAGGGAGAGAGAGAGAGAGAGAGAGAGAGAGAGAGGAGGAAGAGAGAGAGGAGTGGGGAGGAAGGGAAGGGAAAAGATCTGTTATAATAATGAAATTGCTGTGCTTCATACTTTTGTTCTATCCGATTAGAAGGTGTTCTTGGATTCATATTAATATATTCTTTTTCAGATGAGGTTGGTAGACCTGGCCTTGAAGATCAACTAATCATTTAGAAAATACATTGTGAAATAAAACAGCCCTGCTTCACCACAAAGAATTTAAAGCCTAACAGTTTTACATGATTTGTTAGAAATTATGGAAGCTTTAAGAGTGGATTATACATGAAAATATTTGCCCAATTTAGAGTATTAATCATAAATATTGTTTTAAATTTTAAAAACAATCCATTATTATTCAGTCCTAGTGTTTTGTGTAGTAACAAACAGATTTATTAGCAATAAGATTCTTCTCCTTTGATTTGTTGCCTTTTTTGTGTGTGTGTTTGGTACTGGGGATTGAACCCAGGGGCATTCTACCTCCAAGCTGCACCCTCATTCCCATTTTTTATTCTTTATTTTGAAACAGAGTCTCACTAAGTTGCAGAGGGCCTCACTAAGTAGCTGAGGCTGGCCGCCAACCTGAATCTTCCAGTCTCAGCCTCCCAAGTACTGGGATTACAAACAAGTGTGTGCCACCACACCCGGCTTGTTGCCTTTTTTGAAATTATAATAATGATATATATGGTATAATTCCCCATTACAAATTAGCCTGTTGTTTTTCATTTATCTTTCACCATTAGACCCAAAACCTTATAACTACCATTTGTTCTGGCCCACACTTTCAACAGATATCAATAAACTTAAACTATATCTAGATGCTATTTCTTTAAACTGTGACGAAAATTGAACTTTAAAGAATGTAAATTTTTATATGGATTATTCTTTAGAAGAGTCTAAATTAAGCCAGATGGGCATGGTGGCACAATCCTGTAATCCCAGTCCTTGGGAGGCTGAGACAGGAGGATCTCAGGTTCAAAGCACACCTCAGCAATTTAGTGAGACTCTGTTTCAAAATTAAAAAATAAAATAGAGCTGAGGGTATAGCTCAGTGGTAGAATGCCCTGGGTTCAATCCCCAGTACCACAAAAAATGGAAGGAAGGAAGGGAGGGAGGGAGGGAGGGATATACAAGAAAGAAAGAAGGGAGGGAGGAAAGAGAGGGTAGGGTAAGGGTAAGGGTGGGTCAAATCTTACAGTTCCAGCTAAAAAGAAATAATATCTAATTCATACTGAAAAGAAATATCTGACACCATTGTACTTGTTGTTGCATACTAAACAATAACTGTTGAACAAATGAAGTTATTTCATTTTTTAAGTGGGCAGGCTCTTTTTACAGGGAACAAATATTATACTATTTTTCCTTGCCTTCTGGTAAAACGAAGCCAAAAACATAATTCCTGCTTCCTAGATATTATTATCTAAAGCGTATTCAAAGTTTATTAGAGCAAGTAAATTATTAAGAAGTACCCGTTGCCTTCCAAAGGGAGCTCATTCTGTTGTCACTAGATGTCCAGTGCTCTATCCATTGCACAGCAGAGCCAAGGGAGTTCATTCTGAATGAGAGTTTACGAACTGAGTCTCAACTCATCAAGCAAGGTAATAAAGTCATTGAAGTGATCAGTGGTGCTTGTACAAGTGAAAAATGTCACCTTTGGGCAAAGTTAGAATTTCTCTAAACTCCATTGAAATTGCAGTTTCAATACTAGTATCTCTAAAAAAGGAAATAGTGGTATTCGCTGGGCTTCCTAATCTAAGGATCACTGACACTTATCTAAATTCCTTGACTAAGAAGTATAAACAAAGATATTATGACCTTCAGATTTAAGTACTCGTCACCCATAAATCTGTGGCTATTAAAAGTTACTAGATGGAAACCCTCAGGAATGAACAGGCCGTTATCAGGGTTTACTGTACTTTCCCCTTTTATATTTTAATGATTTTGCAACACTACCTGGGCCTCCTCATGGCAGGAAGGTTCTTTCATTATGTCTCTGTTGAAGCATTTTCAGAAAACTGACCTCAAAACTCTGTGTCTGACCATTTATTTATTCTTAGTGGACACAATTTATAAAATAAAGTAAACCATCCAGAATAGAAAAGAGCAAAATGCCAACCCTTCCCATTCTAGTGTCGCCGTGCCCATAAGGAGCTCTCAGGTAGCCTTTGTGGGAAAACAGAACCATTTTTTTGAACGCCATTCTCTTCAGTCCACTCTGCTTTTCTGCCCACTTCCTTCTCCTTCTGACTCTGACCTCTCTTCATATCGCTTACAAACACATATTCAGGTCTTAAAAATTAATATGAAAATTAGTATACATATGTATCTATAAAATATTTTTGTTGTTGCCAACAAACTGAGAAAGAAATTAAATGTTTACATATATAACAAGTGCACTGTCAAGCTCTCATTGCTGAAAAGTACTCTGAAGGTGAACCAGTAGTGTTTGTTAGTTAAAATAATAGAATAATCCAAGCACTCTGCGTGTAGCTTCCCTAGGAGGCAGAGAATGATAAATTTTGCTCTTTTCTATTACATTATCAATCTACTCTGTAGCTTCTGGACATAAAACTATTACTTGGGCCTAATTCTTACTGTACTAATAAAAAAAATGCATGGAGGATTCTTATATTTCATATTGGACTTAACAAAACTATTGAATTTTTCTTTGATGTGGATGTTTTTGATAAATGAGGCTCACTACAGTTTCCAGGATAGATTTACTTTTTGCTAACTTGAACTAAATAAAGAACAAGACCTGCATAAAGTTAAATATACCTCTAAAAATTTTATTATTTTAATGAAGTTTATTTGTTAAAATACCAGTTATTTAAAAAATTACTATTGTTCTATATTATGTGATTCGAGCTATACGTAGTATACCATATTTTAGTGTCAAGGTATACTTCTCATTTATCCCGGATAATGATTCTAACATATATCAAGCAGGCAAAGAAGAAAAACTAAAAGTGGCCATGACTTCTTCATCAGTCTATGTGTTTATTGGTTCTCTGTCTAGGCCTGTAATTCATTTGAATAGTGAAAATAAATTACTTGTCTTGGAAAATATGTCTTCCAAGTCAAGAATTTTAGGAATGAGAAAATGTCTATTTGAGGATATTTCAATACAAATTCCTAACTCATGTTTTATTGATATTTGAAGAACTTTTTTGTCTACCAGTTCTTAAGTATAGGTGTATTTTGTAGGGGTTAACCATTGGTGTTTGACAATTAATACCAAAAACAAAATAAAATAAATTCAGTGTCTCTTTTTTTAAAATGAGGTGTGAGTGTGATGTTGAGGAGAAAAGTCCCTTACAGTTTACAACATCAAGTATAAGGCTCTACATATGATATAAGTACTGTTATGACTTAGAAAATTAAAATGAAGATGATATAAAGGGATGGAAGAAATGGAAAGAATTTGAAGTAGAAAGGAGGAAACATGAAGAAAGTTACAAATAAAAATTAAATCCAAACTTAATTATTTTGCTCTGTTGGATGTTCAGGAAAGTATTTCAGGGAATACATAAAACCATTGGCTTATATAAAGTCAAAATTGAATATAACCTCTAGGAAGTAGGAGAGATTTTTTTTTTTTAATGTACTCAAACTGCTCATTTCAAACTAATCAGAAAGCCTGGGAAAATAGTTTTTGGAGGAGGTGGATCAAAATGAACAAAATATAGTTCTTCTTATACCCTATTCATTGAGTTCACTTGTTTATGATCCTGCAAATACATATTAGGGTATATAAGTATTATGTCTGCATAGGTATATGTATTACTAAACCTAAGAGTCTTTTGAAAGGTTTGATCAAAACAAAAGAAAATGAAAGAATAAAGATGGGGGAGGGGTGCCCTCTACAAAATTGTCTTGAATGTGAAGATAAATAATCTAGAAAGTGAATAAAAATTCCAGAGAAAAGGATAAATTATATATCCTATGTTTGAGAAGGGGAGGGATCATAATAAAGAGTGAGAGAGATTGCTTGCAAATAGAACTTTTTAGCAGGTATTTCATGGAATATTATCCCATTTTCAATAAATCAAAAACAGTGGACACTTCCCACATTTGAAGAGTGTATTAGGAGTTCGTTGTGATTAGGTAAACATCAGCACACCTGGGAAATTAAAAGCATGGTATCTGACAACCATTAAACATATTTCCTTGTTCTCATTCCATGGTCTAGCAGTCATTTGACATAATGTCTCTATAATTTCTCTCCATGAGTTTCCCATTTAAGACATTTGACTAAATTTAACAAGCATACAGAACCTTTTAAATATTTCCTGATTATTTTAAAACATTACATTATCAATCATTTACCCTGCAATTATGGTTCTTTTTTATGATGGGTGGAGAAAATAGACTATTTCTCATAGATAATTTAATAGCCAAATCAGACTTAGTCCAAGTTGTTTAGAGAGGTAGGTTCATCCTGTGTTGAAACAGATGGATGATTTTTAGGTAATTGTGTTGTATTTACTAAATATCGGTTAAACTGAAGAAGCCCGGCTATTCAAGGAAAACCATAGAAAACAATTTTATTGCTGAGACACT
Organism: Graphiurus murinus; assembly: GCA_004027655.1. NCBI lineage: Eukaryota > Metazoa > Chordata > Mammalia > Rodentia > Gliridae > Graphiurus > Graphiurus murinus. The sequence continues at coordinate 21,833 of PVLC010008058.1, forward strand.
TCAGTGTCTTCCCATAGTATGCCAATATTAAATTTATCACCTTCCTTCCCAGATTGCTACCCCAGCACATTAGGGACGGCAGCTGTTAGGCCCTGTAGACTGTCCAGTAGGTTTCCCACACTAGCAATCTCAGAGCCCTTCCTTTTTCTACACTCACTTGTTCCTTCAGTCCATTGACACGTTCTACCAAACCAGCCTCCTAGACTCCAGAATCCATCTCTTCCTCATTGACTTTTCTATCTTTTATTTCCACCTTGTGTCCTGTTGCATAGTCTCCTGCTTCTAGTCCAGTCTTCTCTGCACAATGGCTAGCTCTCTAAAGTGCAAGCCTGACCGTGTTCTCTAAATTTCTGAAGTGAACATCAGTTGTCTTCACAGGCTGACTCCTGTGCACCTCACCGCCCACCCCTGCTCCTCTACCATCCTCTAATTCTCAAGTCACCTCTCTACAGTAGCTTTTGTGTCACTGTGGGTCCGCGTGAGGCCTCAGTGAGGCCTCACTGTGTGAGTACCTCTCCTCCCCAGCCATCCTGCCATCCCTAGCCTTCAGACTTGATCAAGCATCACCGCCTCCCTGACCCTCCTCTCTGTTTTCCCTGACTTCTCCTTAAGGAGTTATGTTGCCCCATTCTGTGTTCTCTTGATTTGTTACATGTTCAAAAAAAAAAAAAAAAGGAAATGTAGGAATTTATCCTAATCCTATTTACTTTTTATTTGCATAGCACCCTGTATGTTTGCTGAATGAGTAAGTAACTAAATGAAATATTAAGAAACCGTAAAACTGATTGTCTGACTCTGAGCAACTAAATTAACTTCTTGGGTCTTATTTTCTCTCTGTAAAAGAAATGAAAGGGTAAATTAAATGAGCATATACCTTTAAATAATTGGTTCCTTTGATATAATTGCACTTAATTGGAAGACTTTCAGATCTTGCCAAATTAAGAGAAGTCTATTTAAGGAAAGGCATGAGTGGGTACAAAGCTTGTTTCTGATTACCAGTAAAAAAATTTGAGGAAATATTTGTTTTGTGGATAATTATAATTTTGGCCCTATTCTATTTTTATTATTAACTATTTTCTCAATTTATATTTCTCCAAATAAATTAATGGCAAATATGAGACAGAAATTGAATATAAGATTCAATATTTGAATTCTAAATTGATTCAAGATCTCACTAATTATAACTATATTTGGAGGAGGAAAAGGGAAAGTAATAGTTGGGCAGTCTTAATCTGTCATAGAAGGTATACAGTGTCTGAAATTGATAAATTAAAAAGGATACTAGCATATTATTGGGGTTATGAATAAAACTGTCACATAAACCAAAAAGAGAAAGTTATGAATGTTAAAAAACTTTCTCTGAGCCGGGCATGGTGGCATATACCAGTACTTGGGAGGCTGAGACCAGAGGATCTGGGTTTGCAGCAGCCAGCCTCAGCTACTTAGTAAGGCTCTCCGCAACTTAGTGAGGCCCTGTTTTAAAATAAAGAATAATTATATGTATTTATGGTGTACAAGGTAATGTAGGTGTAAAGTAAGCTAATTAACATAAGTAGGATTTTAGTTTTTTTTAATTTTTATTTTTCAGCATGGAATTTTTATACATTTCTTGAGTACAACAGGGTTACATAGACATTTATGACATATCAATCATTGTCAGATCACAAATAGCACCACTTCTTCATAGCCCACATTCTTAACATAGCTTGGTAAAGCAAACTTTCTAGAGTCATAAAACCTTACTCCTTTAGGGTCATATATTTACTTTCTAAGAAGTAGGAGGGTCTTTCATCTACGCATCCTAGGAGCAATCTCCAGACTTCGAGACGCCAATGTAGCCATAGAAGAAGAGTCAGTATAAGGATTTTAGTTTTTAAAAGAGTAATTCATCTGAGTATCAAGTCCTTTTTCTGTGGCAAAGTTCTGATTACTGGGAGTACAATTGAACAAGACAGAAATCCAGAATTTGATGGAACTTGGGTCATGTAATGTTTCTAGTTTTTAAATTTTTATATTATGCTTATTAAGCTGAAGAATTGTGTAACAACAAAATGCACAGATCATAAAGGTACAGCTTTAATGACTTATCTCAAAGTGAGCACACTTCACCAAGGTGTTGGTCAAGAAGTACAACTTTGCCAGCACCAGGGCCGAGAAAGCCCCTAACTGCCCTGTGTTAGTCAGGACTACACCCTCCACTCTCATTTAAAGGGTTCCATTAATGACTCTTGGATAATGTGTGTGTTAATTCCATGACTCATATTCATGCATTTATAAGACAATCAAGAGTTGACTGAATGAATTCATTATATCAAAGTGCCAACAGTGAGCTTTACCAAGTAAGAAGTCTGCTGTGGTTAAATTTCAGATAGGTGAAATTTCCTTATACAATTTTTTTTGCCAAAAATGTTACTTAAAATTTAAAACAAATCACATTTCACATTAATTGATCATTTATGAGTTTAAAAGTAAATATTATGTTTACTCTCAAGTAATGAGGATCACTTTTGACAAAGAGAAAGAAAAAATAAGTATTCACACCTGACTGTATCAGCTATAAGAGAGTATAGTTCACCTCTTGCTAAAGAGTTTACCTATACTGGGTGGTCATTGTGGAAAGAGCTTCACAACTACATCTAAGGGCTGAAAGATCCCTGTACAAGGCCTGATCTTGATGCTTGCAAATCGTTGTATTTGTGTGTGTGATTGGAAGGTCTTTGCTCTGTTTCTCAAGGGAACCCTTTCTTCCTCCTGGTTGATTGTAGTCATAACCATAGAACCAAATATTGCTGGTTCACATGGTGAATCATTTTTTTTTAAACCATAAAGTACAGAAGTACAGAGGGCTGGGGAAGTAGCTCAGTGGTAGAATGCTTGCCTAGTCTATGTGAAGTCCTGGATTCAATCTCAAGCACTGCTAACAAAAATACAGGACATATGTTCATGGGTTTTTTGAGGATTAAATAAAAATCCAAAATAAGCCATGCTCAGAGTCAAAAGAACTGGATTGTTTTCTCAATAGTTAAGCAAAAGAATACTAATCTAGTGCCAGGTATGGTGGCGCACCCTTGTAATCCCAGTATTTGGGAGGCTGAGACAGGAGGATTGCAGGTTCATGGCCAGCCTCAGCTGCTTAGTGAGACCCTGTCTCAAAAATAAAAAGAATAAAAAAATAGGGCTGGGGGTGTAGCTCAGAGGTAGAATGCCTCTGAGTTCAATCCCCAGTACCACAAACAACAACAACAACAAAAAACTAATCTATAATGCACAATCCATGAGGTTTATCCATAATTTATAAATATTTCAAGATGATAAGGTAAAGACAGACACCAAAATTAAACTCTGTCATACTATATTTTTAGTGGAGAAAAAAAAATCTGTACCATTAGAACTGTAGAAGTACAAGGTGAGGATAAAATCCAGTAAGTCATATCCCTCTTATGATGCCTAAATGAGAGTCCTCAAACTATGAGCCGATGCATTGAATAGGATTTTATCGGAAAACAGGAAACAGGAAGCAGGACTTTCTCAGGAGTGATTTTAATGACAGCCTGTAAGTTTTTATCTAATTTACTGTTACCCATGGAGAACTTCTGTAGCTCTACACATTTGTCTTCAGCAGGTGTTGTCCAACTATAATATTAATAAAAATAAATTTTCTTAGAATGGAATCTGCCATTTGATATAAATGACACAATAATTAAAAAGTGTCCACAACCTCTTTTTGATCTTATGAATGTTAGCTATGACTAAGAAAACAACCATAGGCAAAGATTTGTTTCTTACAGAACACAGTGGAATGCATTCTAGGCATTTCACTAGGAAAGTTCCTGTCCCCCATGGTTATAGAGAACATGATATAGCAAGAATTTAAATGTTTCTTTCAGACAGGGGAATGAGGTTATATTTACTATGTTATATTGGCTCTAAGAATCACTTCTCCCCTTTGGCTTCATTACATGCATTTGAAGCTCTTTTTTTTTTATATATAGTTTTCTGTTATGAGTTCATGACTTAATTTTATTATGTTTAGGTAACATACCATATTGGCCAACTTTCTGTCACTACAATGAAATAAATACTTGAGATAATTAACTTGTAAAGAGAAAAGGTATTCCTTAGTTCATGGATGTTTTTAGAGGCTCCAGTCCACATGAGGCTGGTCCATTACTTTGGGGCTCTGACACTGCAGTATTTGATAGGGGAAACACATGGCAATGCACAACCACTTACCTCATCAGCCAGGATGCAAAAAGGAAGAGAGAATGGGTCCCACAGTCTCCTTCAAGGGCACACTCCTGATACCTTAAGCACCTCCCACTAGGCCCCACCTCCCAATAGTGCCACCCTGGGGACTAAGCTTCTAACATACGAACATTTAGGGAACATTTACTCAAACCATAGCAATACTCTGCATGTGTGCCCTGAAATGAACTGAGACTTGTTTTGTAGCTCAGCTTAGTATCTGTCTTTGTGAATGAAGTTCCAAAAGTACTTGAAGAGAATGTATATTCTTCAGTCATTGGATGTACACACACTTATGTTTATTTGATTGATGGTGTAATTCCTAAGTTTCCTGTATCTTCACTGCTATGGTGTGCAAAGTGTATCCCCTTCAAAATGCAAGCAGTGAAACTTTATGGCCAAAGCAGTGGTGTTAAGAGGTGGCCCTTTAAGGTCATGAAGGCTCTTCCCCTCATAAATGGAATTATAAAAGTGCTTGACCAAAGGGAGTGCACTCCCTCCTGCTCCTCTGCCATCTGCAACGCTCCTTCCCTCTGAAGGATGCTGCTCTCACCAGACCAGGTGCTGCTGCCTTGATCTCTGGCTTCCAGCCTCCAGAATTATGGGAAGTAAATTTCTTTTCTTTATAAATTACCCAGTCTCATGTATTCTGTTACAGTAATACCTTGATAAATTGGTTATTTTATATAATGCTTCTCTTTGTCCCTGGTAATATTTATTCTCTTGAAGTCTACTTTATCTGATATTAAAATATAGCCTGCTTTTATATGTTTATTATTTGCCCAATATAACTAGCGTGATTTCATCCTTATACTTCTGAATTTTATCTTTAATATTAAGGTACAATTCTTATGAAATGCATATTCTTTGATATTGCTTTCTTTTAACCCAATTTGACCATCTCCACTTTTTTTTAAAGGTATATTTAGTCCATTTCCATTAATATAATTATTGATACATTAAGTTTAAATCTCCCTTCTTGGTAACTGTTGTGTCATTAATAGAAGTATTGATGCATTGAGTTTAAATATCTCTTCTTGGTAATTGATGTATGTCTGTCTCATCCTTATTCATTTTTCCTCTTTTATTGCTATCCTTTGAGTAAACCAAGGTTGGGGTTTTTAGATTCCATTTTATCTCCTTTATTGGATGTTTTCTAAAATAGTTGCTTTAGAGATGACAATGTGCATCCTGAGTCTACAGTGAGTGAAGGTTGCATTTATATACAATATAAAAACTCAACAGTGGTACACTTCCAGTTTTCTTCCCTTCCTCTGTGGTAATATTATTGTGTATTTCAATTCTGCCTGTGTTATAAACTCTAAAACATATTCTATTGTTTTGAACAGCCAATTTTCTATTTAAAAAACTCAGAAACAAGGAAGCAAAGCCTTATACTTAGCCACATTTTTATTATTTTGGGTGCTTTCCATTCTTTAAAGTAGGTCCAAGTCTCTGTCTGCTATCATTTCTTTTCAGCCTGGAGAACTTTCCTTAGCATGTCTTGTCAGTTCTGCTGGTGATGAATTCTCTTAGCTCCTATTTATTTGGAAATGTCAATTTTGCCTTTATTTTTAGAGGGTTTTTTTGCTGCCTAGCCTGCATGAGGCCCTGGGTTCAATCTCCAGTGTGTGTGTGTGTGTGTGTGTGTGTGTGTGTGTGTGTGTGTGTGTGTATAGTATTTATATATGTACACACACATATGTTGAATACATAAAATATACTCACTGAATCTAATATTCCAGGCTGATGTTTTTGTTTTCCTTTCAGCACTTTAAAGGTGACTTTTCACTGTCTTGGAGCTTGTATTGTCTCTGATGACACCAACCATTATGCCTATTATTTTTTCCTCATATATAGCATATCATTTCATGTCCCTTGCTGCTTTTGAGATTTTTTTTTCTTTAGCATTAGTTTTTAACAGTTTGGATGTACTATGCTTCAGCATGGCTTTATTTGTCTTTATCCAACGTGGGGATTTTTGAGATTCTTAGATATATGGGCTGATTATTTTTAAATCAGCTTTGGAAAATTCCCAATCAATTATTTCTTCAAATATTTTTCTACTTTTTTCTTTCTGAGACTCTGCATTTCAAATACACAAACTACTTTATATTGTCTCATAGATCACTCAAGCCTATCTTCATTTCCTTCTGTCTTTTCTCTGTGCTTTAGTTCAGATGATTTGTAATGATCTTCTGGTTTACTAATCCTTTCATCTGTATTGCTCAATGTACTGATAAATTCACCTGGTGAAATTTGTTTTTACAAAAACATTTGCATTTGGTTAATGAGATTCTCTATCTGTTCACTCATTCTGTCCATCTTTGTCTTTACATTATTGAACATATTACTGTAGGTATATTAAAGTCTTTGGTTGCTAAGTCATATCTTTTTTGTGTCACATATTTTCTCTTAGCTCATATATCCCTGCTTCTTTACACACTTTACAATTGGGGGGGGGCATTGGGGTATGAAAGTTTATTTTAAGCCAAGGGAAGATAAAAAAAAATAGGCAGAAAAGCTCCCCACACACAGGGGAGAGGGGTCCCCAAAGAGAGTAACCCAAACTTTATAATTTTTTATTGAATACTGTGGATATTTCATTGTAGATAGTTTGTGTTTTTGTCTTTCTTTACAGTGTTTTGTTGTAATAGGGAATAAATGTACTGGTGAATCAACTGGTTTTGCTAAGAGGGTTTAGAGCAGCCCTATTTTGGAGTGTGTTCCTAACTCTCATTGCATCATCTTCCTGAAGTCACAAATGAATGCCTGGAAAGTTCAGTGATGTCTGCCACCCTGGATGATTGCAGCTTCAGTGGCTCCCAGCGCTTGTATAACCTCTCAGATCTCCATTCAGCTCTTATATCCTCAGCATCTGCTTCTAGTAAACTTTTCAAGGTCTTGTCCTACACTAGCAGCTTATTTTTGTCTAGTGACCAGAGATGGCCTTTATGCATATATGAGGCTCTTGTTCCTTGTATAGGTCTTCTTCTCTCCAGTACCATACCCAATGAGATTGCTGCTCTTGGTTTGGGCTTTACTTCCTTTTATCACAGTTTAGAAAGTTCTCTCAATCAGAAAGTATGGATGAACTTGGAACTTATCTCAAGTGTAGCCTAAGATATATAGTCCTATAATGTCTGTTTTTCAGTGCCTTAAATTATTGCTTTAAGTGTTGTGTATAGTTTCACAGTAGAGTATGGCAAGAGAGCAAGTTCAAATAACTATTAATCTGACATGAATGAAACCAGGAGTCTCTGTTTTCACAAATTTGATATTACAATGCTTCTTAACAATCAATACAGTATGAATAAAGTTCATATGTCTACCAACTTGCAAACACAAAGATGTAAAATTATCAATACATTTTGGGTTCTTATATTCATTTAAGAAGATTATAAATATACAGGTAAAAGTTAAGTTGCAGAAGAACTGTATCCTGTAAAGTGTAATATCACCAGGATACATGTTATAGACTTTATATATATTATAGGTGTAAATTACAAGGGAAAATATAGAGTTTTATGGTAGAGATTGGATTCAAGCAGACCCTTGAAGAATGGATAATACTTAGGCAGGAAAGATGGCACTTCAGGATGTAGGGCATATTGTGAATAAATATACAAGATGAAAATGAGCAAGGTATTTTTGAATGACCAGTCTGCCTTCAGTAAAGGGTTTGGATTGAGACATAGTAACAGGTGATCTTTATAAAATGCTTATACTCTAACATGGTTTAGTGTAATAATATACTGAGTGGTTGAGGTCCTTGGACTTATATGGCAATGTGAAAGATATATGGGAAGGAGAAATAGTGAGGGCAAACAGGTGAGAGGCTGCTACTGTCATTAACATGGGAATGGAAAGGAGAGGCAGATACAAGAAACGACATGAGTCAGGCATGGTGGTGCATGCCTGTGATCCCAGTACTTGGGAGGAGGATCGTAGGTTCAAGGATAGCCGCAGCAACTTAGCCCAGACTCTCAGCAACCTAGCAAGACTCTGTTTAAAAAAAAAGAAAGAGAGAGAGAAGAGAAACTGGTTATTGACTGGATATATTTGAGAATGATATACTAGCTGAAATTTACGAAGTCAGGAATAGGGGCTTATTGCACCAGGAATGGTAAATTTGCTTTAATTTTAAAGAGTTTAAAGAATTTAAAATACCATTAACTTGTTTTATATCAACATGGTTACTTAAAGCTAACAGTGACATTAATATTTGCGCTCAAATGTTTTAATAGTTCCAAATTGTGCTTATACTTCAGTGTTTTGGCTAATGAACTTGTCTCTTTTGTTCAATTGGGAACAGAATTAGCCAATAAGAATAAGAAATGAGCATAAGGAAGACTTTGGGGAGGAGTGTAATTACAGAATTGAATTACCAACATAACTGAGCTATGCCTCTCCACTTCCCATAACACTTTCCTCATTGCATTGTTTTTGCCTGTGTGTCTTCCTACTTACAAAATTCTTGCGCATTAGTTAGCTTTAACTGCATAAAAATCACCACAAAACAAATTGAAACTCAAACATTCATTATTTCCTCCAAGTCTGTGGGCTGTATGCTCATCTGCCTGGGCTTGCTTGGCTGACCTCTGAAGTCTGCCAGCTGCTCGGCCATGCACTTAGTCTAGAGGAGGCTCAGTTAGTCCTGCCCCCTCTACCCCACATCTTCTCTCATCCTCCAGGGGCTATCCCAGGCTCTTCACAGGCAGCAGTGTTTCAAGGGAGAAAGAATGGTCATTGCAGGGTTTCTTGAAACCTGTAAGTAGTATTCCTACTCTTACCTCATTCTGTTGGCCAGAACTAGTCACAGGCCTTGAAAGATTCCAGGATGGAGCCAGATGTGGTGGTGCATGCCTGTAATCCCAGTATTTGTGAGGCTGAGACAGGAGGATCACAGGTTCGAGACCAGTCTCAGCAACTTAGACATTCAGCAACCTCAGAAGACCCTGTTTGAAAACAAAAACTAAGGGGGAAAAAAAAGGGCTAAGAGTGTAACTAGGAGGTAGAATGCCTGTGGGTTCAATCTCCAGCATCTTACACACACACACACACACACACACACACACACACACACGATTTCAGGATGGGAAATTGATTTTTTTTTCTTTTGTTGGGTAAACTAGAAAAAAAAATTGTGGCTTTTGTTTTCAATCTGTGAGGGACTGTGTTACTCTTGGGCACTATCATGTCTTTGGAAGAGTAGGCATAATTATTTTTAAATGAGTGACTAAATTAATGAAGGAAAGAAACATTTAGGTCACATTTCAAATACATCTTACCCATGATGCAGAACATATGTCCTTGCCACTAGGGCTACCAAGTGTCCTCTCCTTGCAGCCCCCGTGGACATGGCTCAAATACACTTTAGTTTTAAATTTTAAATACACACTTCTATTGTATCATCAGTTAGTATGTTTTTTTTCCCTATAGATCTGTTTCAGAGAGAATCTCTTTATTCTCCTATCCTTTCAGATTTACCCATGGAGGTAGTTTATTGTTGTTGGGAACTGCGGGTGGAACTAGGGGCACTCTACTACCAAGCTGCAACCCCTCTCAGTTCTCCCCCACACTTTTAATTTTGAAACAGGGTCTTGCTAAGTCACAAAGACTGGTCTTGAACTTGTGCTCCTCCTTTGTCAGCCTTCCAAATACTTGGGATTATTGGCATGTGGATGGATAGACAGATATATTTAAAGGAACAATCATTTGAATTAACATTATTTGGTATTTTGACTTTCACATTTGATTACCTTCTCAATGACTCATTTGAATTTTGTACATTCTCAGAGTCCTTTTCTGGTTCTCAGGCTGTGTTACTATAACTAAACACAATGGGTAACACAGGGTTTGCTCTTTGGTGGGTGTGGAGCTAATAATCACACCAGGATATTGAAGACTGAAAGAAGGTTTATTACTTGCAGCAAGTAAGGAGAGCATTGGAGTCTTTCCCAAAGTGGTATCTCTGGAGACAGGGAGACTCATGATGGCATGTACAGGAGGTCACATTCCCGCAAGTGCAGTGTGAGATCATGCTTCTTCATATGTCACATGTTCAACCGGGCCGAATGAAAGCCTCTGGGGTGGAGAATTTGGCATCATAGATTATAATGAACAAGTCCCACTTGAGGTCACGTAGAAGAGCTATTGGGCAATTTGGGCTGGTTTAAAGACCATAGTTCTTCATGGTCTTCTTGAAGGACCTTATCTGAAAAAAAAAAAAAAGAGCTTGAAGGAATGTTAGCAGTTACTGTGGCAGGCAGCAACCTCTTGCCCTGTAAGTGCAGGTGATAACCCTGTAAGTTCCTGCCTGCGGCTGACATTATGAGTAGACTAATTCCAACCAGAGCACTTGTGAGACCAGACACGGAAGCAAAGGTCAACATTAAAATAAACAATAAACCAGAGGAAATCACATCTACATTGTAGACAAACGAAAGAACCATAGGCCATGGAGTCAGATTAGCCAACATTGCTGTATCAACCTGAGCAAATAGTTTTTTCTCTCTAAACCTCAGTTTCTCACCTGGAACCATGCTTCCTAGGATTGGTGTGAGAATTAAGTGCAATATGTGAAGTGTCAGCCACAGTTCTTTTCTTGGGGGAAGTAGTCAATAAAAGTGTAGTTTTTCTCTGTGTGAACCAACGTACTGTCATGACACAATGGCGTCCACCAGGGATCCTCAGCATTATTGACATTTGGAGCTCTCCTGTGTTTTACTGATGTTTAGCAGTATCTACAGCCTCTGCACACTAGAAGCTACTGGGACCACCCCCCCACTGGTGACATCCAGAATGATTCCAGGCATTGCCAAATGTCCCCAGGGGGCAAAATGCACACATTTTATCTACCAGTAACACATAACCGCTTTGGAGAGAGATTGTGGCAGTCCCATAAATGTGGACGGAAAAGTAAGAGAACACTTGGTTCTTCTCAGAACACCTAAAGCTTTTTCTGTGTATATTACTCTTTGAATAATTTATGAACACATTATTTAATTTGCTATCCTATAAAATGGCTAACATTTGCTGTGTATCACTCAGTGTACAAATAAGTTTTGCATGAATTAATTAGCTGCATCTGCCATTCCTGTTAGATTGACAAACCATTATGCAGAGACTTTATGTTTACTCATTCTGAGCACTGGTTTATATTCACTAGGTATCTGTCCTACATGTTAACTAGTGATATTACACCCAAATGGTGCAATATTTATATGAAAATGGAAGGAGTGGAAAAAATTTAAAAATGAGTGTGTATACATATCTAAATGTAGCAGCATACAAATATTGATTCCTGTTCAAAAAGTTTTGGAAGTAAGCTCTTCAGAAAAAAAGCAACCAAGCCCACTGACAACTTTTGTTTCTTCGTCGCTAGCACAATATGGATAATATCAGAAAGATGTATATAAACAGTGTTTTTAAAGCTAAATTTTTATAGTATCTTATGAAGAGGACTCCAGGAGTACTTAGAAATTTTGTGTTTACTCATACTTTATGTTTTTTTATTGTATGTCATTAATTGTTAAAGATGTCAGAGTTAAACTTTAAATTCAGGACAGGTTTGATATTCTCTTTTTTCTATTAAAAATATATTTCCGCAACATAATTGAGTTAGATAATTGAAATATAGAAATGTATCACTTAGCAAAAGTTTCCATGTTATTGTATATATCTATTGAATTGTTTTTAACAGTTACATAATATTTAAGTATAAGATCATTATAATGAAACAATCTGCTATCAAAGGACATTTAGATTGTTTCTAGTTTTTGACACAGTGAATATCCTTACACTTATTTTTGCATACTTGCTTAGATAAGTCTTTAGTACTAATTCCTGGAAGTAGAATTGCAGAATCAAAAGTTATTCTCATTTGAATGTTTTGCACTGTATTCAGTGCATATAAGCATATGCCTATTATCATGTTTTCTTCAAAAAATCCATCTCTGGCGCCTTCAGCATATTTTTCTATTTACAAGTAACATTTTTTCTTACAATTTTATCCTTGAGGAGATATTAAAATTATGCATAAGTGTCTGATAACCACCTTGAAATCATACCTCTGATTCCCAGCTGTATCTTCTACATGGCACCTAAGTTAATACTGTGTGTGTGTGTGTGTGTGTGTGTGTGTGTGTGTGTGTGTGTGTGTGTTACTGGGGATTAAGCCCAGAGGTGTTCTACCCCAGCCTTATATTATTTTTTATTTAAAATAGGATCTCACTACATTGGTGAAAGCCTTAGTTTCTGGGGCTGGCCTTGAACCTCCTAACTCGGCCTTCCAAATACTAGGATTACAAGCATGTGCCACCACATGGGGCAGATTAATTCTTTTTAAGCTGCAAAGTGTGTTCCCTAGTGGGCTATGAAATCATTTATATAGGTTTGAAAAAAATTTTTAATGAAATATATTTCTTACAGTGGGTCATGGTCAAAAATTGTGACTATCTCTAATCCTAGAAGTCTCCTCATGTGCAAGGACAGGAGTGACCCTGACCCCATCTTCAATGGTTCATCACCATGGCTTTGAAGTTAATTCACTCAATCTGACTGCCTTCACCAAGAAGCCTGTGTGCCAGACTTTGGTGATGGGGTGAGGGGTTGTCACAGATGTGCAGGAAGTTACCCAGTAGGCTTCCCCTAGAACTCATCACACATTCAAAACCAAGCTGGCTGTAACATTATGCTTTTCATGTGAAAAATGCAGACAACTCACTGCATATTTTATTTATTTCTACATTTTCTGTTTCTCTTTCCATGATATGAAAATCTTCCTGCAAACCTCACAGCTGGGGGAAAGAGATACAGAGGGTAAACCATCTTCTCCTCAGTCGACTCAGTATCCCCCTTTCTGTTTCAGGTCCTTCCTCAAAAGCACAGAACTGAGCAAAAGGAAAGTGAGGGGAGGGCCAGGCAGCAGGGGGACAGACGGGACTTTCCCTGGTCGTTTCTAATCCTTCAGCTCCAAAGGCTTAGTTGGTATTTCAACATTTTAGAAATAAAACCCGCTTTACAATTAATGCAAATATTATTTGGTGATTCATCCTTTCCAAATGGCTCTTGGTTTCTTTTGACATTTTATTTTTAAATTGTGAATTAACATTGACATCACCCTAGGGGTGACTCTTACCTCTCAGTTCTTCATAGTGAAGTTAGCTGTCTTACAAAGCCTGTACAAGTTTGGATTTTAACCATTGCCCAAGTCCCTGGGCAATTGTTAGGCTTTTAAACTGTGTTTTTAGACAGATCAGATATTAGTGCATACATCTTGAGATGGGGGTTGTTATAGGAGGGAAGATTGTTAAATTTGGAGGTTTGTGCAGTGCCTACAATTTAGACATCTTCATTAAGGCTTTGTCGACAGTAGTGATCATGAAAATTACCCTGAATGATTCTACTAAAGTAGATTTAGTTGAGTTTTTATAGGGAGGTCTACTCTGTTAAGTCCACAGTTAAAAATCTATGAACACACACACGCACACACACACACACACACACACAGACACACACCAGTGTCACACAGGCACTGAATGGGTTCTGACAGTTTACCAAGTCAACAATCTCCTTCTGCTTTGTAAGATAGTGGGCTGCGATTGGAAGGATTTAGGATATCACCCCAGATTAATGGAAAATCTAAAATTAAATGGAAGTTTGGACTCCTATAGTGGTGTTCTAAGGATAGGGATCTTCACATAGCTTGTTATAACTAATATTGGCAACGTATTTAAGTGTAACCTTTTTTTTAAAACTAGCATTCTTCATAGAACTGAAAATTATGCTAATGATTCATAGATATACATTTATAAGTACATACACAGAGTTTCAATGTACATATATACTTAAATATGTATAATAAAGTTTACCAAAGAATGTTATGACTTAGAAGGTGTTTCTTTTGAATAGGCATTTATTAGCTACACAGATTCTAAGCTTAATAAAGTTCTACCCTTTTCAAATGTCCATTATATTAAATCTTTCATTTTTTACAAATGGGAAAACAGAGGCCACTGCAAGTTTAGTGAATATCAAAGGTCACACACTCAGCAGCAGAACTCTAGGATTTTGAATGATTTAGTTTCTTTTTATTGTATCAAGTCAGCTTTCCTTCTTTAAACTGTTTATCTTAATAGATGTGTGTTTCATTGCAGCTGTTTGAATATTCTCAATCACTGGTTTTGTGTTTTAAGCAAGTATTTCCTTACAAATCTGCATGGATGTCAGGCTCTATGGAACTCAGGGCTATTCTCTTCCCTTTTCATGAAGTTGGATTTCCTCTGTATCCCCTGGGAATCCTGGGCTTTCTCTCTATCAGTCACGCAGTGTCCTAGCAAAAGAGGATTTCATCAGAAGTTAGGCTCCTCTTTTGAGGATCTTGTGCTTTTTGGAGTGGTAGATGATGCTTTCATTGGGATGAGAGCTAAACTGTTTTCACAAAGAGATTTGACAGTTCATTGGGTTGAAAAAGAAGCAAGTTCACTTCTTTCTCACAGCACCACCAGCATAAGCAGCTCTATCTCGCAGTGGTATTCTGGGATCCAGAGTCTGTGCATCTTACTTATAAACCATCCCCTAGGCTATTTATCGTCACTTGTGTGGTAGGAGCCAGGTCTTCTCCACACCTGGGAGAGAGAAGAGCAAAATCTAGAGAAAGCTTGTCAAGGACTTTAAACCCAGACCTGAAAGTAGCCTACAACAGTTCTGACTGCACATTGGTGAGTGTTTTGTCACATGACTTTTGCTAATTCCAAGGAAGTGTGGAGAACCCCAGCTGCAAAACCACAGCTATGGAAGAGGAGAGAACAAATTTTGGTGGACAGCTGCAGCCCCACGTGCTCTTCAGTGCTTTATAGACTTCATGGAAAAAGTTGATAAATTCACCTCAGGAATTAGTATTTGCTTACAACCTTCTCTTTAAAAAGATTGCTAAGGCTTGCTAAGGCACTGCTAAGGCAGTGTAGTAATATTTGGCTGGAGTTGAATAAATCTAAAAGCTATATCCCTGATAAGAAGGACTCTATTTTTGTACTTTTTTTTATTCCTTTTTTTTGTGAAGGGAGGGGTTACGGGGATGGAACCCAGGGATATTCTTACCTCTGAGCTATACTCAGTCCCATTTTATTTCTTACTTTGAAATGGGCCTCACTAAGTTGCTGGGACTGACCTCAAACCTGTGATCCTCCAGTCTTGCTTACCAAGCACTGGAATTATAGGCATGTGTGACCATGCCTGGCTTTTTATTACATTTTTTTTATATTATAGTGTTTCTATTCCACTTGAAAGTGGCAGGAAAATGGCCTGCATTAGTGGAACACTCTAGAAGAAAGAGCCTGGTTCATTGTAGCAGTCCTCCCCTGTGGTATGCAAAACACTGATCAGTCCTTCCCATCTTCTCAACTACAGTGGCTGGTAGAAAATTTGGACAGTTCTAGGGTCATCACAGAGTTCACAAGGACTGGGAATATAATATAAATAGAGGCCAAAGCTGAGTATGGTGGCACATGCTTGTAATCCCAGTACTTGGAATGCTGAGACAGGGGGAATCTCATGTTCAAGGATAGCCTCAGCAAGTAGTGAGACTTTCATCAACCTAGGGGGACACTGTTTCAAAACAAAAATAAAAATAAGGACTGGGGGAGTAGCTCAGAGGTAGAATACCCCTGGATTCAATCCCTAGTACCATAATACATACATATACACATACATACATATATACACACATGCTGAGACTAAATCATTGGCATTTAGAGAGTCCTAAAAAGAAATGTCTTCAAGTATTCAAGTATGCTTAATTTTTATACAGAGGATAAAGACCTGTTGTCCCAAACTCAGGCCACTGTGTGAGCTTAGCATAAGGGTTTCAGATCATACGTAAGTGGTAATTCCTTCATTAAGCAATCTCTGTGCTGTTAGATTTAAATACCAAAGAGGAACTACATCATGTCCTCTTTCTTACCTTCTAAGGTCTTTTTTTTTTTTCAGTACTGGAGATCGAACCCAGGGGCGTTCTACCTCCAAACTACACCCCCAGAATCCATATTTTATACTTTTTTTATTTTGAAACAGGGTCTCATTAAGTTGTGGAGGGCCTAAGTAGCTAAGGCTCACCACAAACCCAGATCCTCCTGTCTCAGCCTCCCAAGTACTGGGATTACAGGCGTGAGCCACCATGCCCAGCTTTCTTAAGTCTTTTAAAAAGAATTTTATTTTGTCTTCCTGGAAAAATACGGTTTACCCTGCATGAATCCTGGGGTGATGGGATTTTTAAGGTTCATTCTAGTGTTATAGTTTTGTTTTGTTTTATTTTACAGCTCCAGGATGGCGGAAGATGATCAGTATTTGGGAGGGCCTGGACAAGTAAGTGCTATAATCTCACTGATAATTTTTATTCAAATGTATTCATATTTCAGAATACACTGAGGTGACCCTCGTAATTCAATATCAGAAAAAATAATATTAATTAAATTTCTTTAATTTTCTTCTAAGTTTCCCTTCCCTCCAGGTAAGGCTGGAGAGGACATGTCACATAAAATGAGTAACTTAAACCCTATCCTACAGACTGTTGCCATAAGAATTGCAACATGCTACAGGACCGTGTTAGTTTCCTAGAGTTATTATAACAAATTACCACAAATTTGTGAATTAAAACAATGGAAACATACTCTGGCAGTTTGTGAGGCTCAAGTGGAAATCAAGGTGTTGACAGGGATGGTTCCTTTGGGAGGTCTCGGGAGGATGGGTCCCACGACTCTGGTGTGTCTCCTGGTGATTGCTGGAAGTCCTTGGCATCCTTTGAGTTGTGGCTCCATCACTCTAGTCTCTGCTTCTGTTGTTACATGCCCTTCATCTCTGGGTGTGTCTACTGTGTTTCTGCATCCAAATGTCCTTCTCTTTTTTTTCTTCTGAAGGCATTCATCATTGGGTTTAGGACCCACTCTTAGCCAGTATGACTTCATCTCAACTTGCTTATCTGCAAAGACTGTACTTCCAAAGAGGGTCACATTCACAGGTAGCAGAGATTAGGAAAGAAATATATCTTTTTAGAGGGGGAATTTAGTTCAACTCACTTTAGTCCATTACAATGTTTATTTAAAACTTTTCTAATGAGGAGGGAGATTGGTACAGATGAAAAGACCTTTGGACTTAGAATTCAAAGATCATTGTATAAATGCTGACTGCTACTGATCAGCTTTTTGAATTTGAGGAATCACTTAGTGCCCCCTGCCAATCCTCACCTCATATGAGAATAGAAAGGCTAGCCCCATATGCACAGGCATTTAAAGATACTATGTGGGTAATTAATGTGCTTTGGTAACATAAAACTGTATTTTTATATTAGCTGTTAGAGATATCAGTGTCCCCTCACCCCAGCTTTTTACTTTAAAAAATTCTAAGCCTATAGAAATGTTTAATAGTACAACAAATCTATGTTGGTTATTAACATTTTCCTTCCTCTCCCTCCTCCTCCTTCTTTCTCTCTTTCTCTCTTCTCTTTCTCTCTCTCTCTCTCTCTCTCTCTCTCTCTCTCTCTCTCTCTCTCTCTCTCTCCACTTGAAAACAATATTCAGACACTGGAGTAATTTTAACTGCAATATTACATTTTGATTTTAAGAAGTATCAGAAACACCAAGATTTATTCATTCCTTAACTATTTATTGAGGCATTTTTATGCAGAATGTTGGCATAACAGGGATACAAAAGTAAGTGACAAAGACTAATTTCAGGAAGCTGTCATTCTCATAGGAGGAACAGAGACATAGTTCCCATATGGTAATAAATGCTATTAGCGGTCTACACAGAACAAGAGAGAAGTGTTGAGAGGGATATCAGGGTGCCATGACAGGGAAGAGCCCAGTGAGGGAGGACTTTCCAAAGGAAGTCTACATAAGCTGAGATTGGAAAGGCATAGTTTTCTAGGCTAGACCCAGAGAGAGAATAGTAAGTTCCAAGACACCCTGGTCCCATCTAAACCCACAAATTTCCCAAGTTCACTCATGCAAAGAATTATCCAGAAAAATAAAAACAAAAATGAAATACTTTTTAGTGATCTGATGTTGTTTTTTAAGGCATAGAGTAGGCATGACTCTCAGTATAATATTCTGCTTGACTTAGAATGAATAGTCGTCACGTTTCACATTAGAAACTCCTTTCCAAAATTGTTGAAAAATGGTGATATCAGATAAATCTAGGAACGTTTTCTTTGACTGCAACATGAAAGACATTTGGCTACGCTTATTATCAAAACCCTTGGTTTTACCTTTCACTTTTAATATGCCATTTCTAACAATTAAAGCCAAGCTAACCAGCATAAGGGTTGTTTCTGCTTGGTTTTTAAACCATGCTTTCCTGTCTGTACACAGGAAATCTTATCAACAAGAGATGGGCCTTGATGCCACACAAGAGTAAAACCTGCTGAAGACATTCATTTTGAAAGTCTCTTATGTGGGCAATTTTGTGCTCATCAGCAGCAAGGGTGGGGCACGTTCTGATATTTCCATTTGTTTGTTTGTTTTTCCCCTTGTCTTGCATTTAATAGTTTCTGTTTCCTACGGTGTGCATGTCCTCTGTGAGATAGCCCCTTGTTTCATTCCTGTGTGCTGGAGTGTGCTCTCCAACCTGACCTAGGAAGCAATGTAAGCTGCAGCCCAGCACAGTCTGTCTTCGTGGCACACCGACCCTCCATCCAACCATCTAGCTACCTACAGGACCATAGGAAAGGAGTTGTTTTTTTTTTTCCTTCTGGATCATCCTTTCTGCTCTGAGACTGGTACATACCCTGTGTAAGGTAGTGCTCATTTTTGCTGAATGTGTTTTCTCATTCCTATATTTTCCTTTTCAGCAAACTATGAACAGCATCCGTGTGTTTCACCCTTGAGCACTTGAAAATTTGCATCTCTCACAACTGGATCTGATGTTTGCTTTGTTTAAATACCACTTTTCTCTTGATTTAACTGGGCATACTAAGTTCTTAGGTACCCAAGAAGGTCCAATAATTCAGTATCAAGGATAAGGACACAGGTTATCATTCTGGATATTAAGCAAAAATACTGGTTTCCAGCTCATTTACTAGCCTATCATAAAAAGTAATGTATGGTAGGTTTCTATACTTCATAGGAACATTTCAAATAGATGACTTCTTTAGGATAAAATAATAAGCTCAGAAATATGAGTGTAAATTCCTAAATGAACTAAATGAGAAAATTTTTTTCTTTTCTAATAATTAACAGTAGCTTACCAAGATAGAATTTAATTCCAACAAAGTATATTGCATTCCTACTCTTCTGATTTTCTGTTTTGGTTTAGTGTTGCTGCTGTAACAAATTACCACCAACTTGTGACTTAGAACAGCACACATTTATTCTCCTATAGCTCAGACATCAGAATTCTAAGATCAAGAAGCTAGCAGGGCTGTATTCCTTCTGGCAGCTCTCATTTCTTGCCTTTGTGAGCCTCCAGGAGCTGCCTATATTCCTTGGCTCGTGAACCCTCCCACTGCTCCAGCCTGTAGTTCTCATTGCACTGCTATGCACTTTGATTTCCTAAATCTCTTACCCAGCCCACTTGGATAATCCAGGATAATTTCCTGATCTTAATATCTTTGCCTAAAAGATAGGTAACATATGCAAACCCCCCTTTGTTATGTAAGGTAGCATTTATGGATTCTGGGGATTAGGATGCGGACATCTTTGGGGAGAGGTGCAGTATTCAACCTAACATCCCCACTAAGTTCCAGGTATTTTGCATTGTGATAGGAAAATAGAGGTGGAAAAACATAATAGGTGAGCTAAGTGCTATTACCTGCTCTTTGGACTGTAAATTATATTTTCAGTTCTATAAATTCTTCCAGAGCTGCTGTCAATAATTTTTTCAGGTGTTGAAATTGGGTGACTAGATTAGGTATATACTTACCATCATAAGAAAAATGTATTTCCAGGATTATATTCTTATTTTTCTAAGAGAGTAAGAGCTTAAAATCATTCACTCAAGTATTTAGTAAGTATACCCTTGGCCCTGAAGATGTACTAGTAAGGAATCCAGGTCCTTGTTTGTGGGGAAGGTTATTCTTTGCTGATCCCTTTGTTACATAAATTCTATGCATATGAGAGTTTAATTAGGTCTCATAAAGGTTTTTTTAAAATCCTGATTTGAATTATTTTCAAGATTTTGTTATTGTCTTCTTTAGTTTCCAGCCTTGTTAATTCATTTTTAGGTGTTCCTACTTCACATTTTTTTATATAATGTTGGAAAAATAATTACTGTAAAATTTAAATTTTCTTCTTTACAGATATTTCACTTGAATCCTTTGTCTCATGCAATATTTAATCAACAATTATTTCCACCTGAGATGCCACTGGCAACAGGTAAGAAAGCCATCCCTTTTGCCCTGTTGTTTTGCTTCGCTTAAAAAAAAAATAATCAAGCTGGGCATGGTGGCGCACGCTTGTAATCCCAGCATTCGGGAGGCTGAGACCGGAGGATCCGGGTTCGCGGCCAGCCTCAGCTACCTAGTGAGGCACTCCACAACTTAGTGAGACTTGGTTTCAAAATAAAGAATAAAAAAAATAGGGCTGGGGGTGTAGCTCGGAGGTAGAATGCCCCTGAGTTCAATCCCCAGTACAGCAAAAAAAAAAAAAAAAAAAAAAAAATCAAAATTTGCTAAGTCTCTCCTAGAAATTCGGTGATGCACATAGAAAGAAAATAGTGATTTGTATTTTAAAAACTAATCTTTTAATATACTCTCTCAGAATAGGTTTCCACAAAAATGTTGTACCTCATCCACTGCATTAACAATCACATTTGCTAATATCTATTAGAACAACTCAGAGGAATTTCTTTACTCAATATCAAGATTTCCTTTTCTCCCAATCTTGCTATCTCTGAATTCTTTTTTTTTTTTTTTAAACTCCTCTCTTTTTTCCCACACTCATGCAAGGCAGTGTCCATTCCTAAGCTCTGTTCCAGAAATTTATCTGAGGGTCTGTTGTGTGCCTACCAGCCAGAATGCTGGGCACAAGAAACAATGTCTGCAAAAATCATAAAGATCAACTCAGCAGAAAAGTCATTTTTTAAAAATTAAATAAAACTTACATAATAACCCTTCCTCTTAACATGGCTGTTCATTATATAAATACACAAATTGTTTAACCTCATATGTATAATAAAAATTTCAACCTCATTTAGCCTCTTTTTGGTGTGTATGTGTGTGGTACTGGCGATTGAACCCGGGGGCATTTTACCTCCAAGCTACACTCCCAGTCCTTTTTATTTTTTGTTTTGAAATAGGGTCTTTCTAAATTGCTGAGCATCTCGTTACATTGCTGAGGCTGGCACAAACCTGCTATCGTCCTGTCTTTGCCTCCCAAGTACTGGGATTATAGGCATGTGCCACCATGCCAGGCTCCTTAGCCTTTTTATTTTTATTTTGAAACAGAGTCTTGCTAGGTTGATGAGTCTCACTACCTGTGAAGGCTGTCTTCAAACCTGTAATCTTCCTATTTCAGCCTCCCAAGTACTGGGATTACAAGCATGTGCCACCACACCCAGCTTGGCCTCTGTTTTAATGGACTGATTTGTGTGTAAGCTTAGCTCTTTTTTTGTTTCACCCCTCAGATCATCAGTGGAACTTAACAGATGTTCAAAAATAATGTGGGTGAATTATGGAGATTGTATATAAGACAATTTGGTAATCACTGAAGTAGACAACAGGTATTTTGTCTACTGTAGATTTGCTTGTCTCATGGAGAGACCATCCAATTTTTATCATTCGCATTTAAAATTACCATGGTGGCTTTGGTACTTAGCTTTCATTATTTAGATCAAATATTTTTCTGCATTTATATCTTTAATATTTCCAGAACTTCATGAGAAAGATGAAAGTAAATCTCCTATACTTTCACCTTTACTAGCAGAAGTTATCATTCAGAGGCTTCTGTCTTGACCCCACAAAGCACAGATTTTTAGGCTACCATATCTGAGGTCTTGTGAAGTGCTGTCCAAGTTGAGCTCTAGGTCAGTTTCCTGTGACCTTCTAAATATCTTGGTAGCATCTGTGTTTCCTGTGAACTTTCTTATTCTGGGGTTCAAAGTAGTTCTCCTAGTATTAATGCTTTATTGAAAATGTAAGAACTTGGTTCTGCCCTCAGGAAATAAACACATTTTTATTTAATGCCTTGCAAAAACCAAACAGTATCCTGAGGCAGATTTTTCTTTTTTAAATATTTTTTTTCTTTAGGGTTATGGGCATAGAAATAAGATTGCAAAAGAAACATATCAGTAAATATTCTGTTGTCAGAGCTTTATGTTGTAGGAATTATTTAACATAACATTAGAAAAACTTTTAAAACTATACCTAAAAAATTTACTTTCTGATTATTATTACTTCATAATTTTTATCCATATGGTTTTACCTCTTTGTTACAGTAGCTTAGTCCAATTTTTATAGTCCATGATAGATGAAATGTTTTATTCAAATTTTAAAGAAATAGGAAGGTGATCTAAACCAATATTAACTTGAATTTTCATATGAGTTTTTCAATCTTCTATACTTCTAGAAGTCTAAAACATTAGTAGACCAGAACTAACAACTGTTAGTTCTATAATATTATACTGCAATCTAAACTTCTCTGCACAGTGGAATGTCATTTTCATGGCACAGAAATGTGGCCAAAATAAAATTGGCCTTAAAACAAGTATATGCATATCAAATCTAATTTTCTAGTTAATTTAACTCTGAATGTATTCTCTGAAAGAGAAAGATGGCCCCATTTCATATGGAATTTCACATATTTAAAGAACATTAAGTCCTGCAGAAAAAATAAAACCAAAAGTGCAAAAATTTTGGAAGAGTTAATAAGAAGGGAAAGACTTGAAGTTTAATGTAAATGTGCTCCAACACTCCTATATTTTCCATGACATCTTAACCAAGTACTGTTTTCATGGGGGGCTGTCTTCTTAGTATGTTCATTTAGTGTTCTAAAGGAAATATTTCTGTATCTGTTACATGGTCATACAGGCTATATATTAGTAGTGTGAAAATATTTGTTTCCAATCAATTTTATTTCCTTAGCAAAAAATAAAATAAGATATAGCCATTTTCTTGAATTTTAAAGATTACTTTTCCAAGAGTAGTTAAAAAATGTCCAGCAATGAATTGAATTTCATACAGACAAAAAAGATAATTTACTACATTGGCCAGTAACTCCCCATTTTTATTTTCCTGTGTATGTTTCACTTCAAAAGCAGTCATTTTTCAACAGCTTCCTTGTAAATTTCTTGAATAATAACAAGAAAGTAACTATACCTTTGTCTCCTAAAGTTCTCTAGTTTTATTCTGGTTCATCATAATGCTGAAAAGATAAAAATAAGCCCTCTTTAAGTTATAGTTTATTTTAAATTTCAACCTGAAGGTTTATTTCTTCTTTACAAGTTTATCCAAAATTAGGCTTTTGCTTGAGAGGTAATGAAAATTCAAATGAACACAGAAGCATTCTTCTAGAATATTTTTAGTACCAAACATCTTAACCTAGATTCAAACAGATAAAAAATACTATACATCTTTATTGATAGCAGAGATATGGGCTATGGTACTTTTGATATAAAAACAAGTTGCAGTGTTTAGAGACTTTCTCATTCTGCTGCCAGAGGTTCTAGCTTTCCTTTGAATTTTCAAATCAGATATAGTTAGAATATGGATTAAGCCTCTAGTTTTGTTTTATGTTTTTACAATGATTAGTTGTTGTGCACCTATCTTCAATTAAATTATTTTCAGGATTTTCTAAAATGCATGCAGTGTTTTAGAACAGAGTTCATATGAGAGTGCAATATTCAGAAATTTTATGTAAACATCAAAAGGCACTGATTAATAAGAAAAGTTCACTATGTCTCAAAGACAAAATTAGGAGGGAGGAACAAATGAGTTAGGTATCAAAGACAGTACTTACAGATTCAGGTAAGGGAAAAGAACAGAAACCGAGTGTAAGGAGCAACCGGTAGCCTAGGATTGTTGTTGTCTTTCACAGGTGTAGGTGGCTAGCTCAGTCTCTCTTAATATGACATTGAGTATAGTCTCTTTGAGGACTGAGAGTCAGAGCCTTGATATAAAGGCAAAAGAAAATATCATGGCGCCCAGGAAGTGGCTGCTGCTTTTAATTGATGTTTCTGTTTTTCAAATGCTTTACTGGAGAGCAGATTGATGGGGCCATTGACATCTCAATCCTTGCCAGCCATAGTGCCTTTTGTTGGGCTGAGCAGTATGTCATCACCACCCAGCAAACATTATTTATTGTGGTTCCTTAAAACTATAAAGCTACTATTAAAATAAGGGTAAATTTAATATTTCAGAGGAAGAAAATAAATATTCTTTAGAAACAGTTATAAAATTACTTTGAAAGCTCCATTTAAAACACATAATTTCAGTTTTTTACTTGCTTTACATTTTATATCAAATCTAAGAAGCCTCACAATATCTTTGGTTTCTGTTTGTTGTTTTTGTTTTTAGCAGATGGCCCATACCTTCAAATATTAGAGCAACCTAAACAGGTAAGAAGAAAGGGATGGGACTTTTTCTGTGATGTTAGATTTCTACATCTAGTATTAAGCATTAAATACTAGTAAGTAAACTTTATGAGCAAAGTAGCTTATCAGGAAGATTGATAACCTGCCAAATTATGTAACACTTGTTCATCCATTTTACATTTCTCTTAGTCATTCTTCAAATGGTCTTGAGCCTCAGTACAATTCTATGAAACTCCAGTTAATTATAGATCCCTGATATTCTATCTTTACCAGCTTAGCTTATCAGTCACTCCCAGGAAAGGCATAGGTTATTTCCGTTCATTTTCATTTATAAGGAAATATTATACACACACATAGTTCACATCTACTGAGTTACATCCATCAGCCACGTTCATGCACACAAAGTATTTCCTACCTTTCCTCCTTGCTTTAGCAGCTCCAGTCTTTTCTGTTATCTCTGGAACATGGAACCTAAGGCACTAAAAGTACTAGCTGGAGGTAAAGTATTAGAAAAGATTGTTGACTTCTCTTCCTTCTGGTGTTAGCTTTAGTTGCAGCCTCTTTGTAGAAAGGAGAAGAACATTTTATCTTGCCAGGCTCTTCCTTTTACCATCAGATTTTATAAAGGAAAGCTCAGAATTGAAATGGCATCAAAACCATGTCCCAACCCTGCGTGTGAATACTTACTGGAAATTGTAGGGCTCCAGTGCTATGGATGAGGAGAAGAGAGAACCTTTAATATCTGCCTGTAGGACATTTCAATTATTAGAGGATGGGAGTAATGATAGAGGGTCCCACAGAATGAGGACAGTCACCAGATCTCTGAATGGATATGCTTATCACATGTGTGTGTCACTGAGGATACTAATGCCTATTATTCTCCAGTTATATTACCTGATACCATTCCCAAGTGTTCTTTGTAATAACTCGGGTGAATGGGTTAACACCTGTATAGTGTAACATTTAGCAAATGCTAAGAACTTAAATGTCAAGATATTAAAGTATCCACTGCAGCTTGGCTTCTGGAATCATGGTATTATACATGTAATAGATTTGGTCTTCATTTAAAGAATATAAATATCTTAGTGAGGCATGGTGGCAAATATCTATAATCCCAAAACTTGAGAGGCTAAGAAAAGAGGATCACAGGTTTGAGGCCAACCTTAGTAACTTAAGGAGACCCTATCGCAAAATAAAAAAAATAAAAAGGACTGGGGGGCTCAGTGGTAGAGTGCTCCTGGGTTCAATCCCTACCACATGTGCACACACACACAAACACACTACACACGTGCACACACACACACTACACACACACACACACACACATACACACAAACTACACACACACACACAATGATGACCAGACTACTATCTTTCTAGGGGTGAAGTTAGATGAGAGTTTTTATCATGGGACAGGAATTCCCCATGGAATTCCAGGGCCTTGTTCTGGTTGTGTACAGGCATCACATCCTGCCTCCACAAGCTGCCAATAACACTTGCCTTTGCTTTACTTCCATGTCCACTCCCTGCAGCAATCATTTCTCACATGAAGTCACCAGTTCTCTCAAAGACCCTACCAGTGGATTTTATTCTCTAAAATTTCACACAGTAGTCTGGCATCCTGGAAAATTTCCCAGCTTGTAAAATCTGGGTAATCCATGAAATTGATAAATCAACTCAAATTTGCACACCAAAGTACTTTTCAAATACTTACTTTTATAAGCATAGCACTATAAGAGTTTCAACATGCAGTTCCTTATCGTAGACCAAGCAGTCATCAAGAAAAATTGATGTTTACGATTTACCCGAAGGTTTAATGTCATTTCAGAATTCAAAATATAACTCATTATGTGTAAATATGTAAAAGCTCATGTGAGTAAAACAATGTGTTTGTTTACCAAGCTGGTGTTATTTTGATGTCTGACTTCAGTGAAAGTAAGAAGGTTGTGTAAGTCAGACTTTCTGACTGGATGGATGTTGCCTAGCTTTTGAGGTCGATGACTCATTTTAAGCAAATGGAGTTACTGAGATGAATGGCTGTGGATTTGCAAATCTTTAATCTCAGAAATTTAGAATCAGAAATGCATCCAGATTATGCAATCGAAGACATTTTGTCTTCCTGAAAAAAAGAATTATAAATTTCTGTCCTTGGATTAGAAACTACTTTGTGT
>PVLC010008058.1:48871-60399 GCA_004027655.1 Graphiurus murinus
CTCTTCTTTTTTTTTTTTTTTTTTTTTTTTTTTTTTTTTTTTTTTTTTTGCGGTACTGGGGATTGAACTCAGGGGCATTCTACCTCCGAGCTATACCCCCAGCCCTATTTTTTATTCTTTATTTTTGAAATGGGGTCTCAGTTGTGGAGTGCCTCACTAGGTAGCTGAGGCTGGCCGCGAACCCGGATCCTCCGGCCTCAGCCTCCCAAATGCTGGGATTACAAGCATGTGCCACCGCGCCCGGCTCTGTATGTATTTTTCAATTGCCTCAAAAGAATTTTGTAATTAAAGATAATATATTGCTTTATTAGTTTTTTTTTAAGTTAGAAAATGTTCTTTGGGACCTTTTTGGCATGGATTTTTTTCCCCATTTCTTACAGTGACAAGTCATAGCATAGACTGCTAATCTTTAGAGTATCCAGTTCTGTTATATATTTTTCAGTGTTAATTATCTAATACTGTTTTAAAACTGAAGTCATGTTTGAATTGATTAACAATCAAGTAAATGTCTTCTTTATGGTTATCCAATTCTGGAAGTTCTTGTACATGCTGTTTTTTTTTTTTTTTTTCATGCTTTTAGAAATTTCATTTAGCTATTAAAAATAAACCAATAGCCATTGCTTAGAAAAGGTGTCAGGCTGAATTTGCAATTTTTTTTTTTTTATTGTAGTAATTCGTGCAATATAGCATACATCTTTGTTAAGTACAAGTTGTTAACAACATATTTGCACACAATGAATTTGCAATTTTTTACTTTGAACTTTGTGAGAAACAAAATAGCAGAATTGCCCCTAAAATCTCATCCCAAAAGGCTCCCCTGGTATTTAGGCTTGGGGTCTCCTATGGAGCCATATGCAAGAATTGCTTTAGGTCTTACTTTCATGAGTTGCGCATACACTGCAGTGACATGAGCCCTGAGGAATTCCCCAGACCAGGCGTTTGCTTCAGGCCTTCCTCCTCCACTGAAAGGTGTTTTAGGACCTATCATCTTTGGAAATCTAGAAGTCTTCAGAAAAATGTAGGGACAGTTGCAGGTTCTTCCCAGAGATTTAAATGAATTCAAGGCACCTGAACCACTGAGATTGTGGGACCCTAGTAGGCATAATGAAATGCAGTACAGATTAAGGATTGCAAACATTTTGCATTAGTCCATGGGCTCAAAGCTGTTAAAACTTGTGTGGGCTGGGGTTCTATAGTTGTATGAGTATGTAAGGTAGAAATCCCTTACCAGAAAGGAGAGGGTGTGGGGAGCTCCTGATGTTCTAATATCTAGTGCTGTTTATATAGCACCTACCCCACAATAAAAATAAAAGAAAGATAAAGACTTTTTAAAAATCTGTTAACATATTATTCTTTTCACCCAAGGGTGAAATTGAAAAAATGAAAACCATCGAGTTAAGCGAGTGTATAGTTATAAACTACTAAAACTACCAAATTGATTGACATCATTATAAAGTTGAGTGTTTCAAAATATACAGTGAAAATTTCCTTAATAAATGGTGAGGTCCATTTGCATAATTGTCTTTGCTTTATTCTTTGTATACAAATATGCATAACTGTAATTAAGTTAGCTTTATTAATCACAAATTGTTAGAATTAGAGTAGACCTTAAAAGATGGTCTGGCATAATCTTCTGTACATATGAAAAAACATGGCACATAGGCATTTATGACCCCTCAGTATTTCACATAGTAAAGGTTTGGATCACATAATACAAAGGTCTTTCTGGTTTGGGATTCATTCAGTTCAGTTAATATTCAAGCTTGAGCTCAATTACATCAATAATCATAAAATCACAAATCTTGTCTTCCGCACTGTTGCAAGAAGCCCACCAGCCAGGCATGGTGGCACACACTTGTAATCCCAGTACTTGGGAGGCTGAGATATGAGGATCACAGGTTCAAAGCCAGCCTCAGCTACTTAGTGAGGCCCTCTGCAACTTAGTGAGACCCTGTTTCAAAATAAAGAATAAAAAATAGGGCTGGGAATGTAACTCAGAGGTAGAATGCCCCAGGGTTCAATCCCCAGTACCGCAAAAAAAAAAAAAAAAAAAAGAAAGAAGAAAAAGAAGAAGCCCACCTGTGCTGTACAGTGCAGCACTGCGTGTGTTCTGTTTAAGAAGACACTCTGTAGTCTCCCACTTTCCAAACCCACTGAAATCTGAGCAGATAAAGTAATTCCTTTAAGTAACATTCAAAGAAGCATAGCTTATACCCATATGGCAAAGTTCAGAGCTTGGCAGCAGCAATTTGAGATGCAGAAGCTCTCATTCAGACAAGCCATAGCACATTACATCCAAAGGCTGAACCTCTGGAGCACACTAGCCTCTCAGCCACAGCTCAGTGCACAGGCATCAGTTAATATCATTTTCATGGCCATTTGGGGAAAGTCATTCTCATTTCCAGAGTCCTCTCTCACAGTTTCATGTTTTTCTTCTCTCATGTTGCACTCGTAAAAATTATAAATTTGTATGTAACTTTGCTACTATCATTTTCAATAAACATTTCTCACACATTGGCTCTGTGTTTGCCTTTTCAGAGAGGATTTCGCTTCCGTTATGTTTGTGAAGGCCCTTCCCATGGCGGACTACCTGGAGCATCCAGTGAAAAGAACAAAAAGTCCTACCCTCAGGTCAAGGTAAGTTTGCAGTATCCATGATGTGAATTTTGGAAGCTTTAATTTCCTAGGAGCAAAACCAAGGCAGTACTTTAAATGAACACAGTTTGCCTTTGCTCCTAAGCAGAAATGTTCTCCTATTATAATTTTTAAATAGAAATTTACCTTGTAGCAATAGAAGTGACAGCTTTTAAAACTCCACTAACATTTCTATTGAGGAGAAATGTTTTTATTAGCTAAGAAACTTTTACTATTTCTTGATTATCTTAAACATTTTTTATATTGTGTACCCTGAAATTTAATAAGTCTGTTTTAGAAAAAAAAAAGATGACTGAGTGTATGGATTATATAGTATATTCAGATCATGAATTCATAGCCAGGTATGGGTGTATACCTGTAATCCCAGTCCTTGGGAGATGGAGACAAGAGAATTGTTAAGTTTGAGGCCAACCTGGGCAACTTAGCAAGACCTCATTTCAAAATAAAAAGGGCTGGGGGTATAACTCAGAAGCACCCTTGGGTTTAATCCCCAGTACCCACCCCTCCCCCCAACACACACACACAAAGTCACAAATGTGACAGACAGTGTGATGAGCTGTGTGTGCTTTAACAGGTATACCCAACACTTCTAAACCTCAGTATTCTAAAGTGTAAAATACAGAAATAGGATATACTTCATGAGATCTTTTAGAGATTAAGTAGGAGAACATATGTAAGTGCTCCATAGAAAACTTATAAGTCTCCCAGCATCTCTGTTTGTGCAGATGTGCATCCACATGCGTTGGTTCTTCTCAGAATAAACTGCTTCCTGACATGTCAGTGGTGTGCTTAGGCACACCTCTGTTGTCTTCAGGCTCTTTGGTTGTTTGCTGAATTGATTGAGAATATCTTATCTAAGTTAGGTTGAGTTTTTTTATTTTCATAATAAGGTGCCATGTTTCATAGACTGATAACAGTTTTGCCAGTCTACTACAATGTAGTCATTCATAAACATTCTTTCTTATTCAGTAATTCAAAGCCTAGACAAAAGGTTACCAACACTATTCCTACTAGGTGTATGTGCCCCTAGGGATATGACATACTTTTGGCCTCTGTCTTTTTGTTGATTTGTTTTTGTAAATAGATCCTCATGGATCTGGCCCCCAGCAAAACGGTGATGTAAGGGAATTTATCTTTGGTTTCTCCAGCCTTGCATTTGCTTCTTCCCTTGATGAATACCTCATTTCTAGGCCCAGGTCTTTCTAATTTCTTATCCTTGTTCTAAAACAAAAAAAAAAGTACTGTGATATCATGCTTTATCTTTTAAGTAAGACTCATCCATACTCTAGGTCTTCCTAATCATATTTTCACTTTAAGACTTTCAGCTTTAGTTATAGAATGGAAAATGTTTTTCCTATTAAAAGTAATTAGGCAGGTAAATACAATTCTTTAGTCTGCAGAAGCAGGCAGCAGTTGTATTAGTCAGGATTCTCCAGAGAAACAGAATCAGTGAGAGACAGACAGACAGACATATGAGAGGAACGATCTCACATGGTTACAGACACTGAGAAGTCCCACCACAGGTCATCTGCAAGCTGTGGACCCAGGCATGCTGGTAGCATGGCTCATTCCAAGTCCAGAAGTCTCAGAACCAAAGATGATGGTGTGTTTAACTCTCAGGCCAAGACTGAAAGCTTGAGAACCAAGGGGCAGGGGGTGGGTTGCTGGTCTGAGTCCTGGAGTACAAAGGCAGGAGACCCTGAGTTCTGATGTCCAAGGGCAGGAGAAGAGGGACGTCCCACCTTCTGAAGGGAGAAAGGCAAGAATTTCCATTCTGCCTTTTTGTTTTCTCCAGGCCTCCAGCCAACTGGATGGTGCCTGCCAACATGGAAGACAGATCTTCCCCTCAGTCCACTGATTCACATGAAATTTCCTCTGGAAACATGCTCACAGACACACCAAGAAATGGTGCTTTACCAGCTCTCTAGATATCCCTTTGTCCATTAGAAATTAACTATATAAATTCTAAAATCAACCATCATGACAGTCATGGCTACCAATCCTTTCCAACCCGGATACGAAAGGAGGAGCACCAATAAAGAAGGGAATCAGAATTTATTAAATAGCAAGGATTTGCCAAGTATTTTACACATAGTATCTCTTTTAATATTCATAATGACCATGGAGGGTAAAAAAAAAAAAAAGTATAATACCTATGAGGAAACTGAGGCTCAGAGAGAGGAAATAACTGGCCTTTCTCCCTTGCCCTAGAGCAGACTGTTGCTCATAAGCCTGTCACTTACAACATGTGTAGTTGAGGTTCTGGGGTCATAGAAATAAAAGGACAGGACAAGGGAGGTCAGTGGTGACATAAGCATGGAGAATATGAATTCTAGAAAACGAGAGGCTTCAGGGCAAGGCTGTTCAAGTATCAGGGAATTAGATATCTATATATGCTCAGTCTCCATGTATCCTTCTCATATTCTATCTACTCAAAAACATTGCTGCCTCTCAATCACAAATAATTTAGAAATAAAACAACTTAATGGACATTAAAAGTCTTGTTGAATCATGTCTATATCAAGGAGTTTAATACTTAGTGGGTAAGATAGATATATGAACAACTAATAATAAAGCAAGTCAAAATACAAATGAGGAATATTGATTGCCACTAACTTCAGTGAAAACTACATTGTTTCACCCATTTATTTTTACTTGTTAATTCCTTATATATTTATTAAGCACTTAGTCAAATTGGCAGAAAAGAAAGAACTTAGAGTCTATAGTAACTAGCCTAGCAGGTGAGGCTAGAGAATCCTACCAATTAAAGTTCCTACTGATGAAAGAACTTTGTTTTAGAAATACAGAGAATGGGAAAGAGGGAAAGAGACAATCATGAGGGGTTTTTCCCAGAGCTTTTCTCCCAGGATCCCTTCTCATGTTCTTCCCCAGGAAGGATGCCACTGGTGATCTTTCAGTTTCCAATAGAATTTTAAATCCCTTTTCCCTCTAAAATACACATAGGAAAGGGTTGCTCTCAAAGTTTCTCCTATCAGGACAACCTGTTCGATTGTGCCTATCTTTTCTGCAGTTACTAAGCACCCACCCCATGTGAGACTGGAAGGAAGCAGTGGCAGGTTCACCTAGACCAGGGTTCCACAAGCTCTGCACTATTGAGTTTGGGGCTGGAAGATTCTTTGTTGTGTGTATTGGGGGGGTGGGGGTATATCTGGTGCATTATAGGACACACATCTCCGCCCTCTCAACAATTGTGACAACCAAAAACTGTCTCCAGACATCATCAAATGTCCCCCACTGGCAAAATCACTCTTTGGAGTACCTGTGATCTAGATGTAAGGTTGAATTAATCTTAACCTTACTCCTTTGCTGTATCACATAGATTATATGTAATTGCCCACATACATATATGTTATTTTACAAACACATTTACTTTTTCTGATTATTAGCAGATATTTTGTTATTTTCAAGATAATTGTCATGGTGTCTCAATAATTTCACCTAGAATCTCTGAGTTAGTGTAGCTAATTATTAAGGAGACAGAAAAGAGAAAAAATTATGTCTCTTAAACATCCCATATCCTATGACAACTATACACCCAAGAGTGATTGTAGGAGTTCAGCTGACTGTTACAGACTCTTAGAGCAGAGAGAGTGGGAGTGGAGGCAGGGGGTCCATTCACTGTGTACAAACAATGGGAACATCTATAGATGATGCTCAGGTGGGGGGGAGGTACCTGAGAGCACCCCATGCCCACCCCAAAAATCCATTCCCACAGGAGCTTCAGAGGGAAGCATTTACACTTGCTGAAAAGAAACACTGGTTTGGATATCTGGACAAAATATGATTTCATTTATAGGGTAGAGATTTTACTCTCTGGACAAAAATGATTTCATTTACAGGGTAGAGTTTATGCTGCCTCTTAAAGCACAATGTAGTTGGAGACTTGCGTGTGCTACATAGTGAGTGCATTTGTTCAGGGCTTAAAGCTAAAATGTTATGAGGTGAGCCAAAGAAAGGGCTTCTCTCTAACCTCACTCCCTGCCTCTGTGAAGCATGGCCATTCTACTGTCTCTGGAGAGGCTCCTGAAAGGCTAGCGGTTCCTGTGCAGTCAGTATAGCATTGAGGTGGCAGCAAAGGGTCAGGGGCCAACTTGAATGCTCTGGGAGCTGGCTGGGGCTGGGGCCGGGGCTGCAGGAGCTCATCTGCACTTGGTAGAACATGTAAACACATGACCTGCTTGGGTGACTCTCACGGATTGTCCCAATTTGATGCCTCAAGCTAGATCATTTTAGAAACAACTCTAGGAGCCCATCCAGCTCCTTCCTTTTCCACTGGAATTGTGTCCCATACATATCTCCATTGCAGATAAGTGGGGTGCAGGCTAGGCTTAGACACCCTCTTACCACATTAACATCATTTCTAGAACTCAGGCTACTGTTCCATTAGGTGCTCTGAATGTTTCGTTTACACAGCTGAGAAGAAAGAAACCCACTTGTTTTCTAATGTCTTGCTGTGCAAGTCTTCACATTCTTTTTTAAAAATGTGGTAAATTTAAAAATATCTCAAGTATATAGGAAGTTTAAAAATTGATATAGCTGACACCACATACCACAACGTAGCTAAAGAGAATGAACATTTCACTATATTTGCTGTTCATTCTCTGTGTCTCTCAAGCAAAACACACTTTGAGCTAAAGCCCCACCCATCCTCACTGGGTCCTCCTTCCTTCTCCACAAGTAAACTGCTATTCTGAACTTTCTTTCTCTGAGTTATTTCTATATTTTTACTACCTATATATGCATTTATAAATATTGACATTTTGAAGAAATTTAATTTTTACTAGTGTCAGCCCAAAATATTGAATATAGATGATAGCTCCTTTTCAGATAAAATGAAGGTAAAAATCTGGGCCCTAGTGAAGATTAAACAGTGCTCACTTTGATCCTGTGGGTTCTTTTTACTCTCTGGACAAAAATGATTTCATTTAGAGGGTAGAGTTTATGCTGCCTCTTAAAGCAGAAATAATAATATGCAAAGAGAAATCTAGAGAAAGTATATATGTGGAGACCAACTCATCTCTTGCCCTGTTTTAAGAAGTCATCCTGCTGTTAAACGTTTAACATAATCCATTATGCTGTTCTGTAAAGCTCGGCTGTAATGTTGGCTCCTGTCATGGCAGTCCTCACTAGGAGGCAGGCGGAGGAGCTGGAGAACCTCTTCTAGGCCAGACTTGTCCCTGCCTGTTTCTGACTCAGCAAGGAGTGCCCAGAAAGGCTTCTTGCCCTCTTTTTCCCGAAAGCCATGTGTGAAAAGTTTTAAATCAAACTTCCTTCCTCTTCAGGGAATGAAACAAGGCCAGGAGGAGCAAGTAGCCCCATGGGCCTTCAGATGTTCTGATTCTGCCTCCCATCCTCAGCTGCTGTGACCCCCTTCTGCATGCCTCACTCTGCAAAACACACATCGACACCATTGACTTCGACTCTAAAATACAAGTAGCTTGCCATTAGTATTCTTATTTTCTCTTTAGTTATAAATATCAAACACAGCTTATACAAGTGTAACTATTTTTAATCAAATGCTTTCTGAAGCTGGTTCTCACATGTTTCCTGTCCTGAGTGTTTTATTGTTGAGCGAGAGGTATGTGTTGGAATGTTTAACTCAACAACAGCTTTTTATAACCCCCCCCCCCCCCACACACACACTGATTAAAAACAAAAGTCTCCATTCTCAGTACCTCTCACTTAAAAATCCTAAATGTTAAAGTTTCTGTCAAGGTCAAATAAAGACTGCCTGATCTGCTTTGGCATTTAAGGATATCATATATCTTTGCATAACCCCTGTTTCCTTTGTATGGACTTGTCTGATTCAGGAAGTTTGCCATTCTGAGGATCTAGTAATACTAATTTTGAATAATTTAGTCTGACTTGGTTACTTAAAACAGCAGGGGAGGAGATCATCAATACCAATTGGACATGCATATAGAACATAGTTCCTAGCATTTATTAGAATTTCCATAGACACCTGTAAGTTGTTCACTGTGTGTATAGGTTAATAAAAGGAAATAATCTTATCCCCTCCCTACATACATTATATTAGTCCACGTGTGCTGTGTAACACACACACAAAAAAACTGCTTACTGAAGAGAAGGGCTTCGTAACCTGGAGTTCATGGACTTTTTAGTGGTTTTCAGAGGGTTTGGGGGTTCCTAAATTTATATGCAGAACTTTATGTGTATGCATTCTTTTGAGAAGATACATGTGACCTTTTTATAAGATTTTCAAAGACTCAAACATGGTTAAGAATTAATGCTGTAGGGTACATGTCACTTTGGCTTTTTGACAGCAGCTAATTAAAAAACTGGTTTCTGCAATGTCTTCTTATATTTTTTTCCTTTTTGAATTTAAAAATTTTACGTTTACACTTTTGCATTTATTATGCACCTTAAGTGAGTTAAAATGTTTTAGGTTAGCCAGGTGTGGTGGCCCACGCTTGTAATCCCAGCATTTGGGAGGCTGAGACCAGAGGATCTGGGTTCGCGGCCAGCCTCAGCTACCTAGTGAGACACTCCGCAACTTAGTGAGACCCTGTTTCAAAATAAGGAATAAAAAATAGGGCTGGGGGTATAGCTCGGTGGTAGAATGCCCCTGAGTTCAATCCCCAGTACCAGAAAAAAAAAGTTTTAGGTTGCTCAACACTAAACTCGGGAAAGTTTCACTTCAGTTTGCAGGCTGATAGAAAAGAGGTGAGACCCAGTGACAACAAATAGAAAAGGCTCTACTGCCTGCCTCTCTCTCTCTTTCTCTCTCTCTCTACCCATAGATACACTGACTAAGCATGAAGCTAACCATTAGTGGTTACAGTCAAAAAGGAGATGACAGTTCATTGCACAAATATTCACTGAACACTATGTGTCAGATACTGCTCTAGCAGGCAGACAGAACCTCCCATGTAAAATTGCAATCTAGACTCATAATTTTTATTTTAAGTAGTTTATAAGTTTTATACTTGGCTCCTAGAACAAAATATTACCTTGTAGAATTTTTTTTTTTTTCAAATAGCTCTCTAAATCCAAGTCACCATTATAAACTGGAGAAAGCTGCTGATTAGGTCACAGATCTTGGCTATGAAAAATTAACCCTCAAAATTATTCAGAGAGCCATAGGCTTCTTGAATTTGTGAATTATCTAAATTATAATATTTGCTTTTATCAGTCCTGGCTTGGTGACCTTCCTCCATTGGCCATTCCTACATTTCTTCCCTTTGTGTTTCCCTGAATACATGATTGTTCCCAGAATCATTGGTCAGTATGAAGCAAATCTCTTATGAGTTCTACTGTACCCAGCGGGCTCATATCAAGATTATATATTGTCTTCCTGTTCCACTCAGTCATCCTGGTTTCCTAAAGTTGCATACTAGTAAAGGGACTACACAGAAGCACTGTGGTCCTCAGGTGTCTACCTCTGCCTCCCCCAGACAAGCTGCTTTTCAACCCATCTGCAGGTCTAGAGATAACCTAGAGGCTCTCTTGCAGTCTTGGACTTTTCTCCCCACCTCCAGGAGGATCCAGAGGGGTTCCTCTAGTTCCTTCACTTCCCAGAGGTCTCCTGGAGTTGGGCTGGAAGAGGCATGTACGGACGATGCCTCTTAGATTTAGGTCCTATCCACCCTACAGAGTGATGATAAAAGAGTGGCTCATTGTGCTTATTTACATCATTGCATTTCCCCATCACAGCAGACCACTGAGAGGTTCTATGATTCTTGCACAGGAGGAAATGGAAGCCTAGAGGAAGTTAAGACACACTCCCTGAGTCATACAGCCTTTCTGCAAAGGAGCTTGACATTATAGTTCAGGCAGTGTGATGGAAGAGGCCACACTCTCTTTTAACTATCATAGAATACTGTTAACTATCATAATATTAAGGATCTGTCTCTACTGTTAGGGGTCCCTTATATCTATGATTCTCAACCAGGGGCAGGCCTCAGAATTATCCAGAAATGTTCTGATCGCAGACATAGCTGGGCTCCACTGCTCCCATGCTGAATCACTGTGCCTCATCAGGCAATCTGGAACTCTGTGATGATTCTGTGATACTTTCTAAGGATTTGTGTTATTATGCAATGACAATATATAACAATAGATGATTGAATAGACAAATTGTGGTATAACCACAGAATATAATTTTATGTCACTAGTTTTTAAAAATGATAATTATGAAGACTCTGTATGATATGTAAAAACTATTTATAATCTAAGAGAAAAGCAGGGTCCTACTTATCCATGTTAGTCTTTTTTTATAAAGTCTAGGCTGAATCGAGTGGTTGAACCTTGAGCTTATTTACTCATGAATTAAGCTAGATTACTTGCCACATGACTCCACCTTAAGTAGCAGGACATTGGACTGAAGGGGGAGAACATGAAGCCAACTCACTTAATAGCTACAATTACCAGCATGCGTAGTTGACGTTATGAGATGATAAAGACATAGAGCAATATAAACCAGTTTTCTTGCAAGTGGTCCCCAAACTTCACTATGCATAAAGGTCTCCTCTAAAACTTATTTAAAATGTTGATTTTGTTCCATTTCCAAAGCCTTGTTACAGAGTAGATAATCTGGCCACTACAAAATGAACCTGGAACAAAAATAGAACACCTCTAACAAAAATATAGCAAACATTTTTGTCACTTGTTGAGCTCATAAGAAAGTATGAAGAAGCCGGGCGTGGTGGCTCACGCTTGTAATCCCAGCATTCGGGAGGCTGAGACCGGAGGATCCGGGTTCGAGGCCAGCCTCAGCTACCTAGTGAGGCACTCCGCAACTTAGTGAGACTCGGTTTCAAAATAAAAGAATAAAAAATAGGGCTGGGGGTATAGCTCGGAGGTAGAATGCCCCTGAGTTCCATTCCCAGTAC
>PVLC010008059.1:0-60268 GCA_004027655.1 Graphiurus murinus
TTTTTTTGCGGTACTAGGGATTGAACTCAGGGGCATTCTACCTCCGAGCTATACCCCCAGCCCTATTTTTTATTCTTTATTTTGAAACCGGGTCTCACTAAGTTGGGGAGTGCCTCACTAGGTAGCTGAGGCTGGCCTCAAACCCGGATCCTCCGGTCTCAGCCTCCCAAATGCTGGGATTACAAGTGTGCGCCACCACGCCCAGCTCTGAACTTTTAATAAATTGTAGTTTCACATAGGATTTTATTTGGGAAAATTGATTGTATTCGTTTAAAAAATAAACAGGGCAAGGTGACGCAAACATGTAATCCAGTACTTGGGAGGCTGAGATAGGGGGATTGCAGGTTTGAGATAAGTCTCAGCAACTTAATGAGACCCCAGTAACTTAGTGAGACCCTGTTTACTTTTTTTCTTTTCCTTTTATTGGTATACTGTAATTATATATCATTACTGAGGTATAGATTGATAGGATAATACATGCACACATCTCATGGATCATTTCCCTTTGGGTCACACCCCCTCCATCCCCTTCCCCATACATGTCTTTGAGATTGGTATTGGTAATTTTATATATGTACATAGCATTGTTTCAACTGTTACTTTCTTTATGCATCCCTCCCTCCCCCTAAACCCTCTCATCACTCCAGTGGAGTCTCTGCTTCTCTATCTGAGGTTATCCTTTTATCCCAATTTCTATCTAGCTTCCACATATAAGAAAAAATATACAACTATTTGCTTCTTGAGACTGGCTAATCTTAGCATATTTTCAAGTTTCATTAATTTTCCTGCAAATGACATGATTTTATTCTTCTTTATGGATGAGTAAAATTAAATTGTGTGTATATACCATAGTTTTGTGATCCTTTCATCTGTTGATGAACACACTCTGTTTCAAGATAAAAAAGTAAAATAGTCTGGGGCTATAGCATGGAGGTAGAATGTCCCTTGGTTCAATACATAAATAAAGAAATAAAGGTAGGTAGATATTCGAAGCATGAATCACCATTGAAAAGGGATTTGGCTTATCGTAAATTTTTTTTAAAATACCAACTTTTTCATTTAATTAATTGAGCACTTCCTTGATGCATGTCTAGCATTTTTCTAGGTACTAGGAGTATAGTAATAAGCAAAATAAAATTTTACTCAAAAATAGTAAAGTTTTTGTCTTTGTGGGACTTTTGTTGTAATGGGGTAGGAAGTCAGTGAATAAATAAAATATCAAATGTGGACCTGCTGTCACTAAGTTTTTAATCTGCTTCAGTCTTGTTTTCACCCAGTAGTTCCTCCACAATAGTTTAGTCATGGCTTTTCTATTGCTTCAGTCAGTGGCTCTACCTCAGTTCTAATCTCACTTGATTCCCAGTGGCATTTGACATTGTCGACCCTACTGAAATTCTTTTACCCTTTTTCTTTCTTGACTTCCTAAGTTCCTGCTTTTCTCCTTTCTCTTCTGGCTATCCTTTTTTGTCTGGCTCCCTTTTCTCTCACTAGGCATTAAATGTTGGTGATTCTTAGGGTATTATCCACGGTCTTGTCTTTTCTAATTCCATACACTGTACCTTAGCTGTCTCATCTACTTCCATTACTTGAATTATCATCCAGAATCTGGCATTTTCCAAATAATCTTTTTTTCCTGGCCATTTTCTCGTCTGAGCTTGAGATTGATGTCGACAACTGGCAGTTGACTTCCCTGTCCCTCAGGCATGCAAAGTCTTTATGCTCCAAATTGAACTCATCATTACTCTTGCCTTTCTGACTTTATCATTCTTGAGAGTACAATTTAGATATCTCCAATTCCAAGAATCCTTTCCTGTTTTTTTTTTTTTAAAGCATTCTGTATTTTTTTCCTGTCTTAATACTTACAGCCCTCATATTAATGTTCCTTCATAGTATATCAACATTGCTTCAAACTTGTTTCCTTCATTTGGTTTGAAGTGTATTGGTGGCAGGAATGTTTTCTATCAGTAGATATTCAGTGAGTATTTGTGGATGAACAAGTGAAGGGATAGATGACATTTATATGAAATGAATATTTTTTTGTTGAATGTATTCATTTTGTTCTTAAAGAATAAACACATCTACAATATTTTAATATAGGTGCGGAAGTATAGGTTATTTAGAGCAGCCAGGGAATGGTTGATGGAATCAACATCTCATGACTCGGTAACTGGGTCCTCAGGCTTCCGTTTTGTTTTGATATTTCTTTGTTGTTTTTGTGGTACTGAGAATTGAACCCAGGGTGGTTTGAAATAGGACCTCACTAAGTTACCATGCACTGGCCTCAAATCTGTGATCCTCCTGACCCAATCTCCCAAATACTGGAATTATAGGTGTTTACCACTGTGTATGGTGTTTCTGCTGCTAGTCTGTGAGCTGCTCTGGCTCATCTAGAAGGCAAAGCCACTTGGGTACGACTCCCAGCCCAGCCAGTATGGGACCTGTGGCAAGTTTCTTTACCTCTCTGTATTTTGGTTTCCTCACATGGAAGTGAGGATGATGTTGGTACATTCTTCATGAGAGAGAATGTTTATAAAGTCTTAAAGGTGGCTTGCTATTTATGGGTATGTTAAATATATAGCATCACAGTGGTGGGGGCCATTTTGCCACCTCTACTTTATAGATCCCAAAATGAGATTCATTTGTTGAGTGTTACCGAGGTCCCTCAAGCAGCTAAACTGATCACTGTCTCCAGGCTGCTTTTCCTAGATGGTACTCCTGCCTCTTCCTTGACCACAAGTTCTGGATGTGACATCACAGTGCAGGGACATAGCCTGGCTGGATATGTAGGAGGGACCCAGCAGGCAGAGGGCTGTTCCCACCCCTGGTATGGAAAGCAAGTACTTAGACACTAAATTTTAGAGAATTGAATGTTTAGATCAGTCATTCTTAATTCAGGCTGCACATTAGAATCACCTATCTGGCTTTTGAAAGACAAATATGCTTGTGCCTCACCCCAAGACTAATTACATCAAGAGATCTGGTGAGTGGGGCCAAGAACTTTTCAAAGTTCCCAGGGTGGTTTAGACTCACAGCCATGACTGGCCTCCAGCTGGGAGGGGCATTGGTGTCATCTTGTTGTTCTGGGTTTTCCTAAGCGACATCCTCATCAAAAGGAGATTTCACTTGTTTTCCCAGTGCTTGGACCAGGAGATGTTTTAACCCCGGTTTTCATTCAGTGTGGCAAACCATCCTGTGCTGCTGGTTACATGGTAAGAGATGAGTGGAGCACAAAGGGATGAGGAAGCCAGCTTGTTGGGAGGAGGAGTTAAAACTTCCTTTGTAGGAAAGCAGTACCTGAATACACGCCTTGTAATCTGCACAAATATCCTGCTGCAGCAGATGTTACTGATATCTTGGCTGCTCGAAACTTATACTCTTACTGTGTTTCATGGTCATGCAGTGTTTTGTCATTTATGTCACGTGACATTATTTCAACTCATTACTTTTTTTAAAGAATTATCACAGCAAAGGAAGGATTAATTGAAGAACTAAAGCATAATGGTATATCTGGGTGTGGTGGCACACACCTGTAATTCCAGTACCTGGGAGGCTGAAATAAGAGGAGCCCAGGTTCCAGGTCAGCCTCAACAACTTAGTGAGACCCTCCACAACTTAATGAGACCATGTTTTATATTAAAAAATAAACTAAGGCTGGGGGTGTAGCTCAGAGGTAGAATACCTCTGGGTTCAATCCCCAGTACCTCCACCCCTCACACACAAAACAAAACAAGAACTCACTAAGTGCTGTGTGCATGTATGTCACTATTACTATAACTACATTATGATGTGAGACTAAAATGTATTAATAAAAGTATAAAAAATGATAACTGGATACTATTTTGGAATAGTCATTATCTTTTCAGGCATTCCAGTGTGCATTCCTCTTCACAGTGAGCATAGTTTTCTGTTATGTGAGCACAATTCTCTCTAGTAGTACAGAAATAAGAAACCTATTCTTTTAAATTAATTTTTGTCATATTCACCATGATTAGTTTTTTATCTACTAATGTACCATTTGCCTTCATGCAACAGTTTTAGCATGTGCTACATGTCAGTTAAGCTCTGGAGCTTGGGAAGCATCAATGGACAAAACAGATTAAAACCCTTGCCCTTGTTTAGTGTTTACTTAGTGATAGGAGTATGGAGACAGAATAAGCATAGCAAATAAACTAGACAAGATATTATGAAATGTTAAGTACAGAGTTCAAAAAAGAACAGGGAAAATAGGCTGAGGGGACCTGCAACTTTAACTTGAATGATGGGGAGTTGCTTCATGGAAACAGTGACCTTGGGTTTGAGAGAAGCAAGAATGAGCACTGCAGGGTCTCAGGAAAGGGAGTTTGGGTAAATACAAAGGCCCTGGAGGAGAGGTTCACCAGGTGCTGTGGCCTTGGGCTAGAAGATCCACTGGTCAAGAGCAGATAAGTAAACCAGAGGATACCAGGGTCTTGCCATCAATGCCGTCATGAGGAGTTTGGCCTTCCAGTAAGATGGTGTTTTAGTCAGCTTTTCATTTCTGTAATCAAAATACTTGACACAGACAACTTGGAGAAGAAAAGGTCTATTTCGGCTCACAGTTTCAGAGGTTTCAGTCTGGTTGATGGCTCCATTGCTCTGGCCTGAGGTGAGGCAGGGCATCATGGCAGAAGAGTGTGGCAGAGGAAAGCTGCTCAGCTCATGGCATTCAGGAACTAGAGAGAGAAAATGAGGAAGGGGCCAGAGACAAGGTATAGTCCTGAAGGGACTCCTTCCAGTGACCTACTTCCTTCAACCCTGCCACAAGTGCTTAGTTTCCATATCCTCTTGGTAGTTCAGAAGTTCCCTAACTTATTTAGCTTATTGCCCCCTTACGAGAAAAAAATTACTCAGTGCCCCCTAGAAACCTACCTTCTTTAAGTGAATAAACAGAAAGATGCAATGACAAATTTGCGTTCTTTTATATGTCTATATTTTGTTCCTCCACCCCAGGGGACAGTATCACCTTCTTTGGGAACCTATGCAGTACATTCAAATTATTAGTTGATAATCAACTGATAAGATTAGAGTTCTCATTATCCTGTCACTTCCCAATAGCCCCACCTTGGGACTTTGCTGCATTGGGGACCAAGTGTTCAGCACAGGAGTTTTTAGCTGACGTTCCAGATCTATACCCTGACAGGAAACCATCAGAAAGAGGAGTGAAAAGACAACTTTTGCTGCTGCCTGTTGAAGAGCATAGGAGGACAGGGGGAAAGCAGAGAGATTTGCTCACGGGTCAGGGTTGAAAATTAGGGGGCCAGTGTGGATACTAGGAAGCCAAATGGTGGGACAAGGGTGAAAATGGGGACCAGACTAGAGAAACTGGGTGAAAACGAGAGGCCACAATAGAGGGATATCTGGGGAATCCAAGTAGAATGGTGTCGGTGCTTGGGCCAGGCCAGCAGGGATGCTTTGTGGATGCAACATGCAGGATTCCAGGGTGGGCTTGTCTCAGAGAGAGGAGTTGAAGACAATCCCAGGTTATACTTGATTCTGTTGAAATTACCACAGGTGTACTGCTAACGTAATAGAGTGGTTTAGAATGTTTTTACTTCCCTGTTTAATTTAGTATATTCTGAAAATATATGTTTTGATTATTTTTATATGCAGAGTGATAGCTTCACATATTTATATTCTGGAATTTCTCATCGTATTTAAAAACCAAGGATTTTAAAGAAAGTTCTAGTTCAAAAAGAACCTAAATTCTTTCAAGTTTAAAAAATTTTAAACTTCAATAAGTAGATTATTTAGGTCATTTTACTTATTTTAGTACTTTACATTAAAATATTCCTGTTTAATGAACATTTAACTACTTGGTAAATTTTGCTAATCAAATTGTCAGCCTCTGTTAAATGTCATGTCAAAATGTTTATTTAGCATTTATTCCTGTCTGCCTAACATTGTGAGTCCCTTTAACCCCAATCCAGTTTTTTCCTAATAATTTTGTTAAGTGGCAGTATCAGCAAGCAATTATAAAAAATTATTATGAAATAAGTTCATAGAAAATTAGTAAAGCATAAGAAGCTTAAGGATGCAAAAAATAAACTATCAACTCTAATTTTACTCTTCTGAGTTATCCCCACCCCCTGTTTTAAAGAGCTTTTACTTTTTAGAACAGTTTAGGTTCCCAGTAA
Source organism: Graphiurus murinus (assembly GCA_004027655.1). Lineage (NCBI taxonomy): Eukaryota > Metazoa > Chordata > Mammalia > Rodentia > Gliridae > Graphiurus > Graphiurus murinus. Next base: position 6,153 of record PVLC010008059.1, read on the forward strand.
AATTGAACAGAAAGTTCAGAGCTTTTCTATACACCACTGGTTACACACATAGGTAGCTTGCCTCCCCCATTATCAACATCTCTCACCAGAATGAACTTACATTGGTGTATCATTATCACCTGAGGGTCATAGTTTACATTAGAATTTTCTCTTGTTGTTGTATTTTTTACTTGTTTGTAATACTGTGGATTCAGCCAGAGACATTCTACCTTTAAACTATACCCCCAGTACCCCACCCCTTCTTTTTAAATTTTGAAGCAGGGACTTGTCTAGGTTGCTGAGATTCTCAGTAAGTTGCTGGGGCTGGTCTTGAACCTGCGATCCTGCCTTTTCAGCTTACAGGCATGTGCCTCTACGCTGCTTGGTATTGTACATTCTGTGGATGTGGGCAAAATTCTCAGGCAGGTGTTCACTGTGATAATAGACAGAGAAGTGTCACTGCCCTAAAAATTCTCTGTGCTTCCCATTTATCCCTCCCTCCCTACCTCTGGCAACCACTGATATTTTAACTGTCTCCAGAGTTTTCCCCTTTTCCAAAAGTCATGTGGTTAGAATGGAAACTTTTCAGACTGGCTTCTTCCACTTAGTATGTATTTAAGTTCTTCCATGGGTTTTCATGACTTGGTGGCTCATTTTCTTTTAATGCTGAATAATCGTGTGTACCTATTCACCTACCAGAGGGCATCTTGTTTGCTTCCATATTTTGGTAATTATGAACAAAAAATCTTCCATAAACATCTACACAGATTTTTAAACTTTTCAACTTCTTTGGGCAAATACTATGGATCACTACTGCTGGATCGTATGATTATATTCAATTTTGTAAGAAACTATCAAACCTGGATACCAAGAAAGAACTTGCTGCTCAATGTCCATAGAAGCCAATACCATGGCACTGGATTTTGCCAAAAGAAAGCATCATTGAAGGTTGGCAAGCAAGGAGACAGATGTGCTCAAATCTGTTTCTCCAACTGGCCAGTGAGGAGGGTTGTCGAGGGCTTTGGAAATTAAAGGGTCTAATAATGTCTTGGGTTTTGATTGGAAAGAATTGGGTCTTTACTGATTAGACAGTTTTATTCCTGCATTTTAGTTAGTGACCAGCATCCCTTGCTCTTGTATAGTCCTGAATTCAAGGTTCTATTTGTTTGGAACTTTAAGTTCCATCCAGCTTAGGGGTCATCCTGAGGTCAAACTTTATGGCATGTCACAAAAATACTGTGGCCTGTGAAACATCTTACACAGTGGTTAGAAATAAGTTATTAAATGCCTAGCAGAAGAAACAGCTGGGCTTCATTCAGGCTTATTTGGACCTTTTAAAGGACTAGGGGAGTATGAGGTCTCAGGAGAGTTAGAGAAGTGAAAAAGTGCAAAGGGGTTGGTTAGGCCGACCATGTTTGTTGCTTGGAGGTTAGACAAAAGATCTCATCCTTTTGATAATTTCATTCCAAAGGAATGGCTCTCAGGTCCTTGAGGAAGATGCTTCTCAGCTACAAGAAATTCATATTCATTTCCTCTCTCCTTTTTTAAGTAAATGCCTAGCAGGAGATTGTGGCCACCTGTTTGACCTCCTCCTGAAGTGGCTGCTGGGTTTGCATTCCCATTATCACTGAAAGTTCCTGTTGCTCCATATCTTCCCCAGCATTTGGTGGTGTCGGTTTTTTGGATTTTGGCCACTCTTTCTAATAGTGGTGTAGTGGTATGTTACTGTTGTTTTAATTTGAATTTCTCTGATGATAAATGATGTGGAACATCTTTTCATGTACTTATTGCCATCTGTATATCTATCAGTGAGGTATCTGTTAAAATTTAGTTCTTCAAAGTGAACATTCTTAATTGTAGAAGCTCCTTCGTATCATTTCATTCCAGTGCTTTTTTGTATGAATGGTTGTGATTTGGGGTAAAAATAATTTTGTGGCCTCCCTCTTCCCCAGTTAATATCAAAATGAAATCTTTTCATGTTTTCTTAAAAATGATGTCATTGTAAGGGCTATGTGATTGTAATGAGATTTGATGTTCACCTATTCTTAGAAATTTCTCATTTCTACCTGTAAAAAATGACAATACGGTCATTAAAGTAACTGTGCATTAAAAATCTGCCCTGTAGTTTGTGTTGTTTTCTTAGAGTACAGCCTAGAAATGATGTGACTGGTTTGGAAAGTGGAAACTTTTTTGAGTCTTCATACATATTATCGTTAACATTTTTTAACCCCAAACTGGGTCCTTTTTTCACTCTTGGAACTGTGGAACCAATAATAAGACCGAGCATCCATTAAGCAGAAGGACCAAGAATAGTAGTGTGAGATAAACTCACAAGTCTACTTCTCAAGCCTGTTGGGGTTGGGAGGTTATAGATACAGAATAAAAGAAATGAAAGGGAGGGGGATACACTAAGAAAGAGGAGAAACATTTATTTTCTGGCAACGGGTGAAGATTTTCTGGGAATTTAGGTCCCACCTCTTTTCATTCCTCTTATGGTTCTTTCTGGTCATGGTTATGACAATTGTCAACTGTCACATGCAGTCCCTTAGGTCAAACCAGTTGCTGTTAGCCCACCTGAGAAGATTTTCTAACTTATGAGTATCCTGTCCTCAAAGATAAACGAGATTAGGACAGCATAGGTCACCTAGGCAGTACACGATTAGGGCAGCAGCATAACATGAGGTTGCTTTCTCATAATTATATTAATACAAATAATAGTATGCTTATGTTGTGCTTTTACTCTGTGCTGGGCACTATTCTTAGTCCTTCAGAGGATTTGACTTATTAATTTCTTCCAATAACACTGTAATCCTGTGTAATGGGACTTGGGACATCCTTTTCTCAGAAAAACTGAAGCTCTGAAAGATGGTGAAAGTCTTTTTTTTTTTTTTTTGAGGTACTGGGGATTGAACTCAGGGGCATTCTACCTCTGAGCTACACCCCCAGCCCTATTTTTTATTCTTTATTTTGAAACCGAGTCTCGCTAAGTTGCGGAGTGCCTCACTAGGTAGCTGAGGCTGGCCGCAAACCCGAATCCTCCGGTCTCAGCCTCCCGAATGTTGGGATTACAAGCGTGCGCCACCATGCCCGGCAAGATGGTGAAAGTCTTAATCAAGAGACTTTGAAAATGACAGAGATTTAAGTAAAGAGGTGTGCTACATATAGGAAGATGATTTTCATAGATGTCATTTCCAAGTTGATTTATAGGGCTGACAGCAATTCTAAACAAAATCTCATATTTAGAGAATGTGGATGTAAATAAAAACTTTCTAAGTTTCAAAGCAATAGAAGACATTACAAGTTAATGAACACTTGAGACTCATGTGGCCAGCAGATAAAGCTATGCAAACAATATGAAGAGAGTATTCGTATTTTATAAACAAGGAAAGAAACCATAGGACAAGTCAGGTTATTATGTTTCAGAACAGATTTCATACACTCACTAATAGAGTTTGAATGTGTTAGTTTAAATTCCACTTATGTTTTTTCTGTGTGTGGCTGTAGGAGATACACGATGGATATTTCTGCTTTTTATAAGTAGAATCTGTTGTATAATCTTCTGTTTCTTGGATATGGTTTTATATTAATTTGTATTTTTTATTAATAAAACAAGGAAAACATATTAATGGGCTTGGAAGTTGCCTTTGACACTACTGTTCCCTTGGCATCACTCTCTGTGTTTGGGGGTTGCAGGGAGTAGACCAAGGAAAGGGATGGATTGGATTGGTAAGGAGGAGACAGACCCAGAGGTGCAGTAACTTCTCATTCTGCTCTTGTTGAACAGTCTTGTAAGCCAGAACAGTGCTGTGGCTGAGCATTGACTCTTAGCCTCTTGTGTGACCATCCTGAATAAGGTTCCTTGGAGGAAGGAGTCCTGGGTTTTGGAAAGAGAGGAGAATTTTTTTTCTGTTGAGTCTCATTTGAATTCAGGAAGTGAGTTACCTCTGACTAGCAGGACTCTGGAAGATGAACATTGCAGCATCCTCAGGCATTTCTTAGCATAGATCCTTGTGTATAAGGCCCTTGGTAAATATTTTTAGTGGCAGTGATCTGATAATGTCTTCAAACATTTAAAATTCTACTTATAACTTCATGAACAGTTTAAGAATAGATACTAGGCAGCTAAATGCTTCCTAATTTGTGCTTAGAGTTGTATTTTTGATAAAATCAAGTGCTCTCTATCATCTAGAATGTACTCTTAAAATATACAGACTTTTCTTGTCCTTCAAAATTTAGAACTGAAAGAACAAATAACTTTCTTATTTTAGTATTTGAAATCATTTTAGAATGTGAGAAGGAAGTTAGCCAATGAGCAATTTGATGTAAGTTTTGTACATTTTTCACTTTTTTCAACTCACGTGATTTTACTACTTAAATTATAAATGCATTATTTCTAAAAAGAAAACCTCGTGATTGGCTAAGTCATAAATCACCTTATTTTGATCAATTTTTGAAGATTGCAACAAAAATAATGAAAAATATACCTCACTATGTAAAAGGAAGTTAGCTGAAATTTTTCATTTTTGACCTTTCAAAATGTTTATATAGTATAGCCTGGCCTGGTAGTGCATGCTTGTAATCCCAGTACTTGGGAGGCTGAGACTGGAGGATTCGGGTTTGTGTCCAGCCTCAGCTACTTAGTGAGGCTCTCTACAACTTAGTGAGACCCTGTTTCAAAATAAAGAATTGTAGCTTGGAGGTAGAATGCCCCTGGCTTCAATCTCCAATACTGCAAAAAAAAAAAAAAAAAGTTTATGTAATATAATTAGAACTTTCTGCACATGTCATTATTTCATTACTAATTGTTACTTTATATTTATAATTCATCAGATGAGAACTAAAGTGTTAATCTTTCATGCATAAAGCTGAGAAATATAAGAATTTTATAACTTACCTTTGTCCTTATTCTTTAATTCAAGATACCTTAAAATTAAACATTTTATATGTATGTAACTATTCTATATATATATATATATGTAGAATAATATAAGCACACATTTACCCACCTAGAGGATACAAATATGATTATTAAATTATTCATTCTATATATTATCAGATATACACACACATACACAAATTCCTTGACTAGAGGTACCTATAGCACACTATCTTGCTGAGTGATACTTCATAATATTTTAGCTCAATAGTAACTTCTGTAATTGGATTGATTTACTTGCCACCAGCTAATAATTGAAAGGATAATAAGTGATCTATATTTTACTTAAACCATATTTTATGTCAAATGTTTTATGAAAATATTCTCTTGATAATGTACTCTGATTCCTAAATGAAATTTTTTTTGAGCCTCCATGACTCTGTAAGGAATTCATTTTCTAGTGTACGACTAACAGTATTTTCACAAAGTATTCTGAAAATATATTAACTCGGGTACAGTAGTCTTTTGTATGAACTATTATGGGTATGTTTAAGTCATCATTTGGAAAAGTTGATGAAAGTCTAGTGCAAAGAACTGTGGTTATTGTCTGACAGTTAACAATTTGAAAGATATCCAGAATTAGACATTTTTACTTTAAAAGAAATTGATACAAAATTATTCAAAGAAAAGCATTTACTTTTATAAGAATTCATTAACTGTAATAGACTTCATTATTCATAATTTGGGGATATGAGGAAGTACTCACTGAAGAAGCTACAAAGTTCCATGTTGGGTAATATCAGCCTGCTGTTAGTTCTCTGTTGACAACCAGAGACTATTTTGGGAAGGTGGGAGTGGGAAGTGTGTTTGCCTTTGATTATGTTATCTCAGAGGATTGGCATTCTAAGCAAACAGCCTTGATTTTTCTGTGTAGCCAGTAGCATATACCTCATCGATAAGTGCCCTTTTTGGGCCTAGTTACATTGGCCTGAACCTTTTCTAGAAGAAACTTACCCTCAACCCTTCTGAAAGAAGGGCAACACTTTATCTGATGGCTAAGAGGCCCTATCTTCAGCGTCTGTAGGATCATCTCAGAACCAAAGCATGTGAATTGTTCTCTAGAAACTTGTCATGCCCACCCTACTCTTCCTTTTGTTGGAGCTCCAGTGCCTTTAGCCTGTCTTTATGTGATCTCCTGTCCTCTTAGTTTCTTTGACTTCCTTTTGTTGCTTTATTCCATCTCCTTTTTTGAGTTACCCCTGTATGAGTTCTGTTTGGTGTCAGAGATAAAATTACATCATGGTTCCATAGAAGAGAAAGTCAGGTAATTTTTGCATTTCTAATGCTATTCCTGATGAGACTTGTTTCCTTTCTTTAGGAACTCATGGAGCCTGTTTCATTAGGAAATAGCCTGCAACAGTTGAGAGTGTTAGACATGTGTCATCTTCCAGAATGGTGAGCTTGGAGCCTGTTTTCAAAAGTTGGGTGAAGTTAGCTTCTTGAATTTGTTGTCTGCAAGTTGTTCCCATTGATACCCACCCACCATTATTATGATTGCATAATTCATCAGCCTTCAGTTTTATGAAGGCTTTCTTTCCCTAGCGTATATAGATAATTCCTTGTGGTTTTTTTCTAGATCATCACTGAATTAGACTAATCCTAGTAGTAGCTGACACTGCAGTTGACATTGATCTTTCCAAAAAAGATTCCTTGATATTATACCATCTTTAGTCAATTGACTAAATATTTTTTCTTAGTCTACTGGTAATTCTTTTGGTACATTTGTTTTTAATTTTTTAAATACAAGGGATTGAACCCAGGTGCATTCTGCTTCCTAGTTATAACCCCATTCCTTTTTCTTTTTTTTTACTTACTAATTTGTGTGTTTGAAATAAAGTTTCACTAAGTTGCTGAGATTGGCCTCAAACCTGCAAGTCTCCTATCTCAGCCTCTAAAGTACTGGGATTATAGGTGTATGCCACCACAACACCTGACCCTTTATGTTTTTTATTTTGAAACAGGGTCTTGCTAAGTTGCTGAGGCTGACCTTGAAACTACAGGGATTGTAGGTGTGGATCACTGTGCCTGGCTTCATATGATACTTTATTAATATGTTTTCATGTCTTCTCTCTTTTTAGTGGATTTGCCTACCAAGGGATACATAAAGAGCCAAATTAAGTTAGTTTTAGACCCTTTCTTGTCAAAACATAATTTATGTTTCCAAGCAATTCAGTAAGAGATTTATATTTACAGGTTTTTTTGCCTAGATGATAATATGAAATTATAATATACTTAGTATTGCTATGAGGTTGGAAAATACATTCCTCAAGGGTGAGTAATTTATTTGTACTACTTTTTTTCTGGAAGAAAAAAAAAATTCTACACTGAGATTTTCTACCTACTAATTACACTATTGGAGATTTATTGTTGAAAATAGTAGCAATAGAGCCGGGCGTGGTGGCGCACGCTTGTAATCCTAGCATTCGGGAGGCTGAGACCAGAGGATCCGGGTTCGCGGCCAGCCTCAGCTACCTAGTGAGGCACTCCGCAACTTAGTGAGACTTGGTTTCAAAATAAAGAATTAAAAAAAAAAATAGGGCTGGGGGTGTAGCTCGGAGGTAGAATGCCCTGAGTTCAATCCCCAGTACCGCAAAAAAAAAAAAAGAAAATAGTAGCAATAGTTAGCTGACATTACTATCCTGCTTGTTATAGTCTGGGCACTATTTTAAGTGTGTGTGTGTGTGTGTGTGTGTGTGTGTGTGTGTGTGTGTGTGTGTGTATGGTATTGGGGACTGAACTAAGGGGCATTCTTCTGAGCTACATCTTGGCCCTTTCCAACTTCTTTAAATTTTGAAATGGTGTCTCACTAAGCTGAGGGTCTAAGTTGTGGTTGTGGTTGGCCTGGAACCTATAATCCTCCTGTTTCAGCCTTCTAAGTATTGAGATTACAGGCATGTGCCACTGTACTCAGCTTATTTTAAGCATTTTATGTGTATCAGTGTATCTACCTCACTGTTAACCTGTGTTGTTATACCTATGTTATGGAATAAAGAAATGAAGGCACAGAAAATTGTGACTTGCCCAGTGTCACATGGTAAGTGAATTGTGAGGTCAGAATTTTATCATTCTGTTAAACCCAGAGATAAAATATATGTAAGTCAGGTGTGGTGGTGCATGCCTGTAATCTCAGTACTTGGGAGGCTGAGACTGGAAGATCACAGGTTCGAGACTAGCCTCGGCAAAGTAGCAAGACTTACTGTCCGTAACCTATCAAGACCCCATTTCAAAACAAAAAATTTAAAAAGGGGGATCTAGGGGTGTTGCTCAGAGGCAAAATGCCTCTGAGTTCAATTCCCAGTACCTCCCTAATTAAAAAAACATATATATATATATATGTATACATATACATATGTATATATATATATACACACACACACACACACATATATATATACATACCTATATGTGTTAAAGATCAGAAATTTTGAATCTAGTTATGTTTCCACAAGTAGAGGTCATTTTAAAATTATTAGGAGAACTATTTGATAGTATTCTGTAAGGAGATTAAAAAATCAGTCTAGCCTTCCAAATTCTAAACTTCATAGAAGTATATTATTTTTTAAAATAAGGGTACTGATAGATATATAATGGAGCACTAATAATATACACAAAGCAGAAAAGCATTCAATAAAAGAATAATAGTAGCCTGGCGTGGTGGCGCACGCTTGTAATCCCAGCATCTGGGAGGCTAAGACCGGAGGATCCGGGTTCGTGGCCAGCCTCAGCTACCTAGTGAGGCACTCCGCAACTTAGTGAGACTCGGTTTCAAAATAAAGGATAAAAAATAGGGATGGGGGTATAGCTCAGAGGTAGAATGCCCCTGAGTTCAATCCCCAGTACCGCAAAAAAAAAAAAAAAAAAAAAAAAAGAATAATAGTAATGATTACCTATAGATGTGGAATTATGGGTGATTTTATTTGTGTATGTGTTTTTCTGTTTTCCAAGACTTTTTTCATTTAGTATGTTGCTTTATATTTGGAAATTTTTATAACTTTTAATTAAATTAAAAGTTATTGTCTTTAGTAATATTTTTGCCTTCTCTAAGTTATGCAAGTAAAAATGCTAGATATCAAGGTACCATAGTCTTTTCTTGAAGTCCTTTTTTTGAGGGGTCATATTTAAATCTGTCTATCTCTTGTTACAGAGATTTTATAAATGACATGATTTCAGGATTTTAACCAACAAATTCCTAGTTTTACCCTGTGCATTATTCCAGAGCTTCTGGGTAAATCCCATCTGGTTCTATTGATTTATCTATAACCGATTTGTCAATTTAGTGAGGGATATCTTGTGCAATTATCTGTGTGCTCTGCCAAGCTCCTCAGTGGTTGTCTTGTTAGTATAACATTTGTAATAACAAGACCGTGCATACAGTCTCTCTGTGTGCAGCATTTGACTTTGCTGTGTTTTGTGTGTTTGGACTGTACTTCTAATCCTGTTAAGGAAAATCATTGGATCATAAAGAAATATTTTGCCTAAATGTTTGGAATTTTTTATATAAATTTCTTGTTTTAATCAAAAGCATTTGAAGAAAATAGTCTTATATGCTGTAGTTTCTAACATGTTTGACTTGATTTAAATTGTTTGGCTATGGGACTCTTTCAGTCTTGCCAAGTGTTCCTTAATAAAAATAGAAACATTAAGTCTGATCTTTGACTTATCCCTGTTCAAGTGAGCATGTTGATCTTTTATATAGTCAGGATTTAATGAATCACTTGTGTTTGGGTAGTATGTCTAAAATTGCAGGTTTTTCTGCCAGCTTTATTGTTTGACCTGGAACAACCATATTTATGAGTGGATTAATTTTCTATTGTTGCCATAATAAATTATCACACTTAGTGGCTTAAAACAACACTCATTTGTTATTTTGCAGTTCCATAGGAAATAAGTCTAGATTTGGTGGGGCTCAACTGGTTCCTCCACTTAGTCTCACTTGGCCAAAATCAGGTGCCACATGCCAATCTGTGTTCTTTTCTGGAGGCTGTAAGGGTAATCTACTTCTAGGCTCATTCAATTCCTTGTGGTTGTATGTGGGAGTCCCTTTCCTGCTGGTGGGGGGCTAGTCTTCATGTCTCCAGGCTGGTCACTCCTTTGTTCCATGTGGCCCTCTCCAGCAGCAGTAGCTTGAGTTTCACTCCAGGGAATCTTCTATTTCCCTCTGCCACAGCACTGCTTTTAGAACTCTTTTGCTTAAATTGGGCTTACCCAGATAATCCAGAATTATGTCCCTGTTTTATTTGCAATGTCTCTTTTGCCTTGTAAAGTAACATATTCCTGGATTCAGGGACTGAGGACATCTTCTGGGGCCACCCTGCCTACCACCATGAGCCCATTCATTCTCATACATATGAACATATTCCTTCCATGTGTGTACAATTGCAGGGCCACCTAGATGGTAAGGGATATAGTTTTGACAAATGAGTTGGTAAAATCTAGTTGGGAACCTGGGATAAAAGCCTACTTTGTAATTTTGGGGACTTGAAGGAATGTAAAATTAAGGAAGTTGGCAAATAGATAAGGCTTTACACAGGAGGTGGCACCTGTGGGGTCCTTGAAGACTACTTTGGATTTCTAAGGATTGAGAAGTTAGGGAATATGGGGAAGAACTTGAACAAATATGATGTAGTATTGGGCCTGATATCTTTATGTGATAGCAAAGAGGCTATATTGTGTAGGTACAATGTAGAAAATAATTGATACTATTGTTGAAGGTATTTTCGTCTGTTTTTCTGTTGCTGTGACCAAAATACTTGACATGAACACTGTAAAGGAGGAAAGGTTTTTTGGGTTCATAGTTTGATAGCTGTAGTCCACAGTCAACTGATTCCAAGAGCTTATGGTGGCACAGCATGAGGCCGAGGACAGCAGCTCACCACACAGCCGCTGCAAAGCAGAGAGCAACAGGAAGCCACCAGGGGCAGATAGAGTCCCCAAGGCCACACACCCTGGGACCCACCTCATTTAGCCACTCCCCACCTACCTAAGTTACCACCTAATAAATCCATTTGAATTATCAATCCTTCAGTGGATTTATACACAGGTGAAAGTTGAGTCCTGATTCAGTGATTTCACCTCAATATTGTTGCCTTGCCAGCACATGAGCCTTTCAAGGGGACACCCCACATCCAAAATGTAACAGAGGTTTAGAGAGTCAGTGAAGAAAGTAAATTTAAGTGTGATTTTGTAAAATGGGAAATTAAGTTTGAGTCATGGAGTAATATAAGTAGATTAGTGTTTCATGATGTTAGTCTAGTAGTGACCTTAGGATGGATTGGACGTGGAGTTAGGACAGGTGAGCATGGGAGATGGGGGCTGGGCCATCCTCATCAAGCGCCTTCTTATTTAAATAATCTTCCTAAATATCGATTGCATAAGATTTTTATCATTCCAAAGCAAAACGTTTGAATGACCTCCATTAATTCCTTCAGTAAAAGGACTGTCTTTGGTCTTACTGTATATAGTAAATCTCTGAGGCAGTGATGTCAATAAGAGTGGTACACCTTTCTCTTGAGTCAGACTTTAAGTTGCTTGGCATATTTGTCAGATAGAAATCTTCAGAACTCATTCAGCATAGAAATAAGCACATTTTGTATTTGAATATAAAGAGCTAAAATTTAGAAATCTGAAGTTATTTTGTCAAGACCAACCAGCATGGCAGTGTTATAAGTAGAAGTACGTTTCTGGTCTTTAATTCTGATCCTGTGCCCTATCATTGAGGCTATTCTTAGAGATAATTTGAGAGATTGTTAGATGCACAGCTTATACTAAGCTGAATAATCGTCCTGCTAAATATACATGTGTTTTTTAAGGAGATAACTTATGTATGTGGCATAAAATAAATACTTGACACTGCTTGTAGGAGCCAATGGCCTGGCTTGTCTGGTGCCCTCAAGGCTCCTTGTGGGCCTGCCTTGGAGGGGGAGCCCTGAGATGTTTATTGAATCAGAGACTGGTGATTGGGGCCAGAGAGGCTGACCCTTCAAAGACTTCTTATTTGAAGTCTTTGAAGGGTCAGCCTCTTTATAACCACCAGAGGCTGGAGGGGTGGTGACAGAACAGCAGAGATGCCCTCCTATCCCTGAGCCACCCATTGAGCTCCAGTGTTTGGTTTCATAGTGCCCTTTGAAAAATATGATCTTGTTCTAAAATAATTTCCATATTGATCCTTTTGGTGGGAGTGAAATTCACAAGTTCCTTCTCTGTGGAGAAGATCTGATTAGTTTAAGTCCAGAGCAGCATTGTAGACATGACATCAGTAAAGGTCACAGGCACTCTTTGACTCTGAAATTTCATTTTAAGTAAGAGGTCCCTAAGGGCTAGTTCAACTTATTTAATTACAACTTACAGGACTTGTGTAATCCTTTTATAAAAACCCTCTTCGAGGCAAACTTGTAATTTAATACAAAGTGGTAAATTGGTAAACCTTTAACACATGTATTATAGGACAGGTGATGTAGATTAGGATTAAATAAAGGGAAAAATGTAAGTATCACATTCGAATTATAAATGACAGTATTCGCATATTTTTTACCAAACATAAAGGAGTGAAATCTGAAGAAGGCTATACATAATTGACTGGGCTGATATTAAAGAGACAAAAAGTAGAAAGGCTTATTTTAGTTTTAACTGATAGTTTTGAAAGTTCTCTATGTGCAGAGGACATGTGCTAGGTACTGAATCACAGAGAGGTGGTCGCCACTTGCACAAAGCTTCCAGCCTGGTGGAAATGAGACACACAAATGCAGGACCTAAAACTTACCAGGGGCCAGACAAGAGCATGCAGATGTACTTACCATTCAGCAGGGACATCACTGAGGGCTGGACTAGTGAATGAAAGGAACCCTTCTCCAAACCTCATCCGTTTGGTGAATGGCTACTAATCTTTCAAGATTTAGCTAAGAACCACAAGACTCCTGAGAGTCTGTTTTGACTTTGCACCAGCTTTCCTCCTACAAAATGCAAAGTGTGCTTCTGTCTTAGCATGTGCAGTGTCTCTGTGGACCCAATGCACCAAAGTGAGTACAGGAGTGGAAGGTCTGGGGTTCCCGGCCTCCCAGAACAAGAGGGAAATTCACAACACTAAGAAATCAGAATTATCAACTATTAAATAACCTGCCCAACTTAGCAACAACCACTCAGACTTTAATTTGCAGCAGCATAAAACTTTTTTTTTTTTTTTTTTTATCAAGTCAGCGAATAAAAACAAAGGGAAACACGAAACCATTACCTTAGACAGGAATCAATTTGGCTGTAGGGAAAATGGCATATTTGCTTCCACATTACAACCCCACCCCCCATGTTCTTTGCCTTAGTAGGAGCCTAATGAGTGTTCAGAAATGTATTGGGGGCAAACACACTACATCAAATGAAACTTTCTGTCATGCTTCTTATAATAAATGATTGATTTTAATATTTTTGTTTACCTTTTTATACTCCTTTGCAGAAATCTTCCTTTCACTTGGCTTTATTTAATAGTAGATATGTGAGTTTCAAGAACAAAAGCTTGTTCCCCTTAGTGACACTGAGAATTACATTATGGCCTTATGTCCTCTTGTTTAGGAAACATTTAATCTACTCTTTTGCCAGTTGAGGGCCTCCATATTTTCTCATACCTGTAGTTCAACCATAGGTAATAAGATAAATTAATTTATTTTTTCATTTACTTAATAACAATTATGGACCAATAACTATTCTAGGTATTGGAATAAACCAATTCATAATTGGTTACTTACCTTAATAGATGTTCTAGTCCAATAAAGAAGATGGGTAGTTAAACGGATAATTACATCAGAAGACTCAGTCTTGAGGACATTTATAGCACTGAGGGGGGTTAAGAAATAAGAGTGTAATGTTATAATAGAAACTGTTTGAAGTCAGGAAGCTCTGTGAGAAAAGTTTAGTAGAATGTATATACCAAAGATGGGAATATTGATCTCTAGGAAGATTCTGTAACTTAGTCACCAGAAAGAAATATACTTACCAGTGTTGCCAGTTGGCTAAGAAGAAAAACCTTAACATTTCTAAATTGTAATAAACCATGAGTATAGGTATAAAAAAAAATTGACGTTTGATTTAAAAAATAACAAAAAGCAAGAATATCCTTTTCTACTTATTTAGTTTTTTGTACTAGGGGTTGAAGCCAGGAACATTTTACCTCCAAGCAATACTCCCAGCCTTTTTTATTTTCTGTTTTGAAACAAAGTCTCACTAGGTTGCTGAGAGTCTCACTATTCTGCTCAGACTGTCCTTGAACCTGCAATCCTCCTCTCTCAGCCTCCCAGGTAATGCGATTACAGGTATGTGCTGCCACCATGCCCAACTTTTTTTCTGCATATTTAAAGGAGGAACTATTATCAGGTAGATGCCTATATTTTGGCCACTGAAAAGTTATACTTTATAGTAGTGCTTGTAAACCTATTTGGGGGAGGGTCCTGCCTGCCTGCCTTCCTCCCTCCTTCATTCCTCTTTCCTCCCCTTTCCCCTCCCCCCTCCCTCTCTTCTGTAACTGACTTCAGACTAATGGTCTTTCTGCACATGACAAGTTTGGAGTTCATACCATATGGGACCCAAACAGGTATGTGTCCTGATTAACAAAGACAAACTCACTGACTTGACACAACAAAATCCAATTGCAGTAAGTTTCTAAGTGCTAGTTCTTTTTTAAAAAAAAAAAAAATTTATTGGTGCATGTAATCATATATCTTTGTTAGATACAAGTTGGTATCTAACAAAGATGCACACATCTCTCATTTAATACTTCACAATTTCTGCCCCATTCCCTCCCCCCTTCCTCCTTCTCAATGTTCAGTTTAGTGGTTCACTTTGGTGTGTTTGTGAAAGTACATCATGTGCATTAGGGTGTTCCCTCCCCCACCCCATCATCTTCACTTAAGTCACCTTCTTTGCTCATCTGAGACTTCCTCTTTGTCTAGAGCCCCTCTTATGACCTGCTTTCTCCCTAGCTTCCACATATTAGGGAGAACATCCGATATTTTACTTTTGGTGATTGACTAATCTCACTTAACATAATGTTTTCCAGTTCCATCCATTTCCCTGATATGACATGATTTTGTTAAGTGCTGGTTCTTAATTTCTGTTCCTCTTTTCTCTGGGACTAGTAATAGACATTGTCAGCTGGCACCAATTCAAGGTTACACTTTGAGCAACAACACAGTAGTGTAACTGGGATGATTGTTTTCTATATTCTAGCAGATAATTTACGTATATTGTTTGTTGTAACTTCATCCTTACCAAGTAGATTTGTGGTTGTACATTGAGGTTTTTTTCCAATTTACACAACAAAAATATTATTGTAATTGTGGGTGCCTGCCATCTGCTAATGGCCTGAAGGTACAGTCTCCTTTAGTCTGGCCCATGGTTCCATCACAGGAATTAACTGGTAGTGCTTGATCTGTGTCTGTCAGCACATCAGCTTTATCAACAATGTTGATTGATTCAACAAAATACTGCCCCAGAAGATAACATTTGAACAAAGACCTCCTGAAAGTAAGGGAGTGAACTGAGTAGGTATGTGGGGAGAGAACTTTCCAGAAACAAAAACAACAAAATTAGTTGCTTATGACATGAGAGGTGAGGTCAGGGACACTGGCTCATGTAGGACCTTCTGGAGCATTCTCTGAGTGAGATGATAAGCCATTAGAAGATTTTGAGTCAAAGTAAATGACAAGATCCTAGTATTTTAACACAATTACTCCAGTTGTTGCATTGAGAACAGTGGGATGAGTGCAGGAGTAGAAGCAGGGAGATCAGTTAGGAGGCTATGTAAGTGATCATTTCAAAATGAAAAATCATGAGATAACTGGAGCAAGAGGTGACAGTAGAGATGGTGGGAAGTATAGGACTTGGGGACATATTTCAGAGGTGGTAGCAATGGGTTTTATTGACAGATAGGATATGGAGAGTGTGCATTTGAACATACATGTGCCCATAGATTTTAGAAGAGAAAGAAGGGACCAAGGATGATGTGAGAGTTTATTTTTCCATGCTCTGAGATGGGGAAACTGAGAGCAGCGTGTGTGAGAGTGAATGCTAGGATCTCAGTTACAGACACATTCACTTTGAGATGTCTGTTAGATACTGAAGGGGACCTCTTGGGCAAGCAGATTTATATACAAATATGAGGTTTGCTCCATAGAGGTCCAGATTAGGAAAAAGTTTGAAATCCTCTGTATAACAGAAGGTGTAAACCCTATGGAAGTGGGTGAAATCACTAGGGAGGGAATGCAGATAGAAAAAGAAGGCTTTTGGATAAACAGTGGACTCTCCAACATTTAGTGATCTGGGTGATAAAGAAAAAGCAGAGGCAACTGGAAGGAGCTACCAGTGCGGTCCAAGGAAACCAGAAGATGTGGCATCCTGGAGGCCAAAGGAAGAAAATAGCTCTGTTATGCTCATTGCTGCTGCTGAGTCCCTGAGGGGCCTGCTGCCTGAACCCTGGATCCAGCCACAAGATGCTATTGGTGACTTTGAAGAACATCGTTGATAAAGTGGAATTGATAAACACCTAACTGGAATGGATACAAGAGGCAACAGGAAGAAGGAATTTGGAGAATGTGAAGATGGTTCTCACGTGGCATTTGTTGTAAAAGGGTATAGAGAGCAGTGGTGGCTGGAAGAGGAAGTGACAGGACTTTCAAGAGCGCTTTAAAAAAATCTAGTGGGACAGTGTTTGTGGGCTAGGGGCGGGGGATTCCAGTGTAACGGGGAAAGTAAGTGCTGGGAAGACAGAGGGGGGAATTGCAGGCATAATGTTCCTGATCTACAGGAACATTATGTCAACCTGTCAACATGCAGGTTTTGGCCCTAGATAAGAGAATGACCATTTCTGTGCAGCAATAGGAGAGAGAGCAGGTTATATAGGCATGAGACTATAATGGGTAGCAGAGGAGTTGAGTGCTTGTGCAGTGTGCTTATGAGTAGACTTATCTTCTCAGAGACAGATGACCAGTCTGGTGTCATCGCCAGGCCTGTTGGAGGTTTGTGAGAGCATAGTCAGAGGGAGACCAGTCAGTGTGGTTTTTTCCTGTTTTCTTTTAGGTGTGGGAGGCTGCCTGGAGCAGAGATGTTTCCACACACAAGAGTGGGATTACATCTGTGAGGCACAGTGGGCCCCTCTGATCTCCATGGATTCAGGACAGCAGAAGTGCATTTTGAGAGTGGCAGGTCATTTTCTCACCTGCCTCCTCTTTATCTAGCAGATATGTATTGGGAAGCTTCTTCCCTTACACTGGGGACAGCTTCTTTGTTCTTCTTCCTTGTCCTCTGGGGGCTGATGGCTTGGTACATTTTTTTCTCCCAGTAGTCTCCAAGTGTGGTTGGTTGGTAACAGTACAGAATTTGGTAGTGTCTTCTACTACCACCCACCTGGAAAATGTGTTTGTAGTGGCCATATGTACCTGTCCTTCTGGTTGTAAAGCCTTCTACTGGCTATTGGATCAAGATTAATTTCTATCAGAAAAAAAAAATCTTTTTTTTTTTTCTTTCTCCTAGGTGGAATACCATTCTCATTTCCAATGAAGGGGATTCTTTTGACTAGGTGACGTCAACTAAGAAGGAGTAGTTTTGTTTGTTTGTTTGTTTTTGTTTTGGGCAACTGTGGGTTCATCCCAAGGACATTCTACCCCTGAGCTATATCCTAAGCACTTTTGTATTTTGAAACAGGGTCTCCTTAAATTGCTGAGACTGGCCTCAAACTTGTGATCCTCCTGTCTTAGTCTCCCAAGTACTAGGATTATACGCATGTACCACTCCTGGCTTGGAGTTGATATATATTTATTTATTTATTTATTTATTTATTTGAGTTGATCTTTAAAGACTTTCCCCAAGTTTCCTATTACTTTCTGTCTCAGGTGCTTTGTAAATTATTTTTTTGTGGGTGCATGGAATTCCCTACTTCCCTATTCTTTGTCCAGTCAAAAATGATCAATTTTATCTGGGTATGGTGGTGCACTAATGTAATCCCAGTACTTGGGAAGCTGCTACAGGAGGAGTGCTGGCTCAAAGACAGCCTCAGGAACTTAGTGAAGCCCTCAGCAACTCAGTGAGACCCTGTATCAAAATAAAAAGAGGGAGCCGGGCGTGGTAGTGCACGCTTGTAATCCCAGCATTCGTGAGGCTGAGACCAGAGGATCCGGGTTCGCGGCCAGCCTCAGCTACCTAGTGAGGCACTCTGAAACTTAGTGAGACTCGGTTTCAAAATAAAGAATAAAAAATAGGGCTGGGGGTATAGCTCGGAGGTAGAATGCCCCTGAGTTCAATCCCCAGTACCACAAAAAAATAAAAATATAAATAAAAAGAGATGGGGTTGCAGGTCAGAAGTAGAAAGCCCCTTGATTCAATCCCTAGTACCACACAAAAGAATATATGAATTTTAATGTAGTAATTTGTCCTGTATAATTTTTTCTCTTAAATGCAATTCACATTTTATCAAATAATTGGGATGGGGATAGAGATTAATGACATAATTTATCCCTGCACTCTGATAATTTACTCTTTGGTTTATATAGGATTTGTTTTACATTTCAGGATTTATTATGAATTTTTATTATGATACCTAGTGTGCAATAAACTAGAAATATTTTTTCATCACATATTGATTTTTTATTTTTTAATCTTATTTTTTTGTGATACTAGGGATAGAACTAGGGTCTTCATGCAGGGTATGCAATGCAAGTACTCTATTACTGAGCTATACTCCAGCCTGAAAAAAAAAATGTTAAGGCCAATTTTTTTTTCAGTTAAGATTTGATATAACTTCCATTATTCATTATTTTTAGATTAAAAAATTATCAGTCTCCTTTTAATAGCATGTATTTAATAGCATATATTTTTCACATACAGTAATGCATGGTGTACATTTTATACATATATTTATTTTTTTCATTGTCTGCAGATAGTTATTGGGCAGAATTTTCATTTTTACTTGTTACATTTTTCCTTCATTACCTTGCTGGGGAATGCTGGATGAAACGGTTATTTTCATTTCTCTTCCTCACCATCATGATTGTTTCCTGCAGTCCCATTTATTTTTGTCAAGTTTTCCTTCATGCCATCAATCTGTCTCATTTGTGCACTGGTTCTGTTTCTTTTTTCTTTTTCACAACCACAAAGAGCCGTGGATGGTCTTTTATTTGGTTGGTTTTCATTCTTGATGCATATACAAACCACTGGAGTATGCGTTTTTGAATCTTCTATATGTCTTCCAGATATAGCTTTATGTTATTATGAAGATATTTGTCATTTGAGCAGCTTGGAAAGGCTTTTTTCTTGAATCTGTTTCTGCTTACCTTTTATAATGTTCAGACAGCAGGTTGTCAGTTAACTTGCTATAATCCATCTTCAGTTACAATATTCTATAATTATGCAAGTTTGCTTACTAGTGGCATGTCTCTGGTTTGATGGTCTTCTCTTTTTTTTTTTTTTTTTTTTTTTTGCGGTACTGGGGATTGAACTCAGGGGCATTTTACCTCCGAGCTA
Organism: Graphiurus murinus; assembly: GCA_004027655.1. NCBI lineage: Eukaryota > Metazoa > Chordata > Mammalia > Rodentia > Gliridae > Graphiurus > Graphiurus murinus. Next base: position 25,564 of record PVLC010008059.1, read on the forward strand.
TACCCCCAGACCTATTTTTTATTCTTTATTTTGAAACCGAGTCTCACTAAGTTGCAGAGTGCCTCACTAGGTATAGCTGAGGCTGGCCGCGAACCCAGATCCTCCGGTCTCAGCCTCCCAAATGCTGGGATTACAAGCATGCGCCACCACGCCCGGCTTTGATGGTCTTCTCTTAATGTTGCTAATGGTCAGCCAACCCTGCTATTTTAGCATTTATAATGAATCCATACTTACAGTTGATTACATTTCCCTTTTATAAAATTTCATTGTATACACATTTCTGTGTATAAATTTAGCAAATATTTATCAATATCTACACTATTATAAGTAAGGGGAATTCTATGATAAGTAATGCTCCTATAAAAATTACTTTCTGATGTTAGAGACAGACCATAAGCAAGTAAATAAAACACATTAGAGAGCTAAGCAGTAAGAAACTAAAGCAGGATGTAAAGATGGAGCTGAAGGCATGTGATGCAGTCAGGGCAGGCCTCTTGGGAGAGATGACATTCAGTAGAGACCTGGTTGATGTGATGGACTGAGAAACAGGTTAAGGAAGGAAGCAGTGTCTAATGACCCTGAGGTAGCACTAGCTTGGAAGGTCTGAGGAGTAGTAAATGCCCAGGGTAGCTGGAAGCCTTAACTGAGGGTGAGTGGTAGGAGGTGAGGTTTTGGACACAGACGATCTAAGGGCCTGGTACAGAGTTTGGATCTTATATGTGTGAGAGAAGCCCTTGGAGGATTTTGAGAAAGGGAGGGCTGTGAGCTTGTTTTAATTTGTTTTAAAAAAAAGCCACTCTGAAGCCGGGTGAAGTGGTGCACGCTTGTAATCCCAGCATTTGGGAGGCTGATACTGGAGGATCCGGGTTCGCGGCCAGCCTCAGTTACCTCGTGAGGCACTCCGCAACTTAGCGAGACTTGGTTTCAAAATAAAGAATAAAAAATAGGGCTAGGGGTATAGCTTGAAGATAGAACACCCCTGAGTTCAATCTCCAGTACCGAAAAAAAAAAAAAAAAAGCCACTCTGTTTGTTGTGGAGCTGACTTTTTCCACAGTCTCCGTACACAGTGAAGGATAGTTGGGCTGCAGGGACCTCTCTGGAGATGGTGAGAACTGACTGCACCTGGGGTAGAGTCTGAAATTGAGTACCCAGGACTGGATAGTGAATTAGATCTGGAATTCTGATTGGTAAGGCCAAACCCTCGACTTCAACTTTTAGCCACACAGTGGATTGTGGTGATATTGACAAGAAGTCAAAGTCTCAGAGAGAAGCAGGTTTGGGAATGAAGATTTGGAGTTCTTTTGGGGGGTTTTAGTGGGATCTTCCTTATCTGCTTCTCTTGCTTTTCTTTTAAGGCAGTGTGAGGTACAGAGGCTAAAGAGAAGCCAGCAAAGCTAGGGGTTCTGGGGACAGTGGAATGGGGAGCTAGGGAGGCAGCCACACAGTTAGTAAGTTGGTTACATAAAGGAGATTGAGCAAATAAGTAAATATTCTTTATTTATTATATACTTAATATATAGGGGCAAGATGAACTAAGTTTATCATTGACAGTTCAAGGATTTATAAATATAGAAAGGGGAAGATAAATATAGAATCTTGAGATATTAGACTATAGTTGGAAGTATTAATGTCATCTCATGGTTTTTAAATATGTGTATATGTGTATATGTTAGTAGATATAGAAAAAATTCACACTAAAGAAGTCAAGGAGCAGATGGTCACCTCAGCAATAAGCACACCAAGTGCCTAGAATGTGGTTTATAAATTCCATCCTCTACAAAAAGAGAAACCCATGTTCCTTGAAGGAATAGCCGATTCCATGATAAGTACAACAACAGCCTGGAAAGTATTTTTGTGACAGAAATAAAGGAAGTACTGAGAATAACAGCATGTCAAAAAGTTAGAGGAGCAAGTTTAAAGGGGCTCTCACTGGTCAAATCTTAGACAATTTGAGATAAAAATAAGTAACAATGGTGATGGATATAAATGAATGAAAGAGAGCTGGGCATGGTGTCACACGACTGTAATCCTAGTACTTGGGAGGCTGAGACAGGAAGATTGCAGATTCCAGGCCAGGCTCATAATGTAGTGAGACCCTTGGCAACTTATGGAGTCCCTGTTTCAAAATAAAAAATAAAATAGAGCTGAGTGTATAAGTTAAACATAGAATGCTCCTGAGTCCAATCTCCAGCACCACATTAAAAAGAAAAAGAGAAGGAAAGTTCCTTATAGTAAAATGCCTGTTAGTAAATAAACAGTTACTACTTGGCATCCACCCTAGTGGTGGTTGATTCAAGTAGCAGTTATCAGTTGATACTAATGATGGTAGGGCAGATTCAATGAGAAAGAGAATATCAATGTAGCCACCCCCCCCCACACACACCACACATATTTACTAATTATAGAGAGAAACGTGGTGAGCAGGTGGTCAGGGCTAACATTACCAGTGGTGGGATATGTTGACATGTGCTTCCTGATAAGAAACATTGAGAAGAGTATAGCATTGTTTCTGAGGTATTCCTCCATCTAGATGTAAGAAAACATTGACTGGCTCTAGTTGAAGGGCATCCTTGAAAGTGAAAGGCTGAATTCCTTAGAATTGTTAGTGCTGTGAAGATGGCAAAAGACGAAGAAGCTGTTAAAGACTAGAAGAGACCCAGTAGCCCATTGGTCACTAGGGCTTCTTTCTCCAGCAACAAAATGCAGTGTGTGGATGCTGGAGCAGAACGTGGAAAGGAATGTCATTAGGACAGCTGGCAGAGTGTGAGTAGGATCTGTGGATGGGATTGGCAGTACTGAATAATGTCGATTTCCAGATTTAGATGGTTATCTTGCTCTTATGTTGGTGAGTGTTCTTATCATTGGACAGTATGCTGTGGAGTATTTTGAGTGGGATCAAACTTTATGTCAGAACCTTGCTCCCAAAGAGTGATGATAATGGAAACAGTTTGATAAAGAAGTAGATGTAGCCTGGTGGGGTGGTGCACACCTTTAATTCCAGTACTTGGGAGGCTGAGACAGGAGAATTGCAGGTTCAAGACCAACCTCAGAAACTTAACAAGACCTTGTTTCTAATTCTTCATAGTATTCTTGCAAATTTCCTCTAAATTTGAAGTGTTTTTCAACAAATGGTGTTGGCAAAACTGGTTAACCACATGCAGGAAAATGAAAATAAACCCCACTTTCTCATCTTGCAGAAGAGTCAACTCAAGGTGGATCAAAGACCTAGAAGTCAGGCCAGAGACCTTGCAGGTACTGGAAGAGGGCATAGGCCCAACACTTCAACACATAGGCACTGGTAAAAACTTTCTCAACAAGACCCCAAAAGCACAAGCAACTCAAAGGAAGATCAATACATGGGATTGCATTAAGCTGAAGAGCTTCTGTGCAGCAAAGGAAACTATCAAGAACCTCAACAGAGAGCCCACAGAGTGGGAGAAAATTTTTGCCAGCGACTCTTCTGATAGAGGACTAATATCTAGAATATACAGAGAACTCAAAAAACTCACAGCTAAGAAAACAAATAACCCAATCAAAATATGGGAAAAGGATCTAAATAGACACTTCACAAAAGAAATACAAATGGCCAATAAATGTATGAGGAAATGTTCAACATCATTAGCAATCAGAGAGATGCAAATCAAAACTACCTTGAGATTTCACCTAACCCGAATCAGAATGGCAATCATCAAGAACACAACAACAAATGCTGGCAAGGGTGTGGAAAAGTGGGAACCCTAATACATTGTTGGTGGGATTGCAAATTAGTGAAACCACTTAGGAAAACAGTATGGAGGATCCTCAGACAAATGGGAATGAATCTACCATATGACCCAGCAATACCACTTCTGGGTATCTACCTAAAAGAATGAAAACCAAACTATCAGACCGATGCATATGTATCTGTGTTTTTAGCTGCACAATTCACAATTGCCAAACTATGGAACCAGCCAAGATGTCCATCGACAGATGAATGGATTACAAAACTATGGAATATGTACACAATTGAATTTTACTCATCAATAAAGAACAAAATCATATAATTTGCAGGGAAATGGATGGAACTGGAAAACATTATGCTAAGTGAGATTAGTCAGTCACAAAAAGTAAAAAATCGTATGCTCTCCCTAATATGTGGATGCTAGGGAGAAAATGGGGCATAAGAGGGACTCCAGATGAAGGAGAAACCTTAGATGAGCAAAGAAGTTGACTTAACTAAAGGTGATGTGGGAGGGGGGGAACACACTAATGCACATGATGTACTTTCACAAACATATCAAAGTCAATCACTAAACTGAACCTGAGAAGGAGGGAGGGTGAGGGAGTGGGGCGGGAATAGGGGAAGGGTTAAATGAGAAATGTGTACATGTATACCTTTACCAGCTTGTACCTAACAAAGATGTATGATTACAATGCACCAATTAAAAAAATAATAAAGAAGCCAGGCGTGGTGGTGCATGCTTGTAATCCCAGCATTCGGGAGGCTGAGTCCGGAGGATCCGGGTTCACGGCCAGCTTCAGCTACTTAGTGAGGCACTCCACAACCTAGTGAGACCCAGTTTCAAAATAAAGAATAAAAAATAGGGCTGGGGGTATAGCTTGGAGGTAGAATGCCCCTGAGTTCAATCCCCAGTACCGCAAAAATAAATAAATAAATAAATAAATAAATAAATAAATAAATAAATAAATAAATAATAAAGAAAAAAATGAAGTCTTTTTCAAAATAGCATAATAAAGAATATTTCCTGTGTGAGTTTTTCGCAGTCTACTAGACATCTAATTGCACATTTGAGTAAAGTTTTGCATATGGTAGTCTAGATTTCCAGGGAGATTGTAGCCAGAAATAATTTTAGGATTTATTATTATAAAGCTGACATTGAAATGAGATAAAGTTAGCTTAGTTTTGTGTTTTTTTGCAAACCATGTTTAGCTATTTGTGTGCAGGTGAAGTTGGTGTGAAACATTGGGTTTAAATCAGTGTCAATTAAATACTAATCTATGAGAGAGGGAAGGAGAGCAGGAGAGAGAGGAGGAGGAAATGGGAATTAAAGATGCTAAAGGCATGAGTAGAGTGATGGGCAGTAGAGTTTAATCTAAGTAGGGACTGAGATAGGACATCTATGGAGGCATGTACAGCAGAGATACTGTGGTAGTCAAAAGGCTGCAGTCTTTGACAGAGGTCTCTTGTTTGGGGATGTATTTTCAGGACAACTTTTCTGCACAGCTCTGGTTACATAGTACAGTGGTCCTGCATACTGTGGTTGATCGTATATTATTCAGCTTTGTGTCACTGTGGTAGAGAACATTTATTTTGGCTTTTGGTTTCAGAGGTCTCAGTTACATGGTTGCTGATTGCACTGCTGTGGGTTTGAGGTGAAGCAGAACATCATGGCTGTAAGGCACTGAAGTGACTGTTGAGGTAGGTACTCAGAGAGACCTTCCCAAGCCTCACTGAGGCAGGAGCAGCTTTTCTGCTCCCAGATATTCAGGCACACTGTTGTAGCCCCAAAACAACATAAAACTAAAGATTATCTTCATTTTTATCTGATTTTAAAAGAAATATATTTATTATTGAGACTTAAATATATAAAATAGAAGACAGAGTATTTCTTCAGAAGTAATCAGCATTCCATTTGGGTATTCTTCCTATTCTTTTTGTAACTAAAATCATGCTATATATACATTTTTTTTTCTTTTTTACAACCCCAGCCCTTTTATTTTGAAGCAGGGCCTCACCAAGTTGATGAGGGTCTCGCTAAGGCTGGCTGTGTCTTGCTTTTTAACCATAATAGCACATCATAGTCATTTACCCTTCTTTTTATACATAACTTATAAGCAATATATTTTTTTTCTTTTTGCAGTACTAGGGATTGAACTCAGGGGCATTCTACCTCTGAGCTATACCCCCAGTCCTATTTTTTATTCTTTACTTTGAAACAGGGTCTCACTAAGTTGCAGAGTGCCTCACTAGGTAGCTGAGGCTGGCCGAGAACCCGGATCCTCCCATCTCAGCCTCCGAAATGCTGGGATTACAAGCGAGCACCACCACACCTGGCTTATAAGCAATATTTTAATGACAAAGTAATTCTACCATATAAACATGTCAGTATAATGCTGTAGTTTCAGAATTATTCTGTTATCTCACTAGAATACAGTAAATACATTTGTGAATAAAATTCTGTACTTTAGAGGTCTCTGAATACAGTAACTAAGCCAAAGGGTAAGAACTTTCAAAGTCTTAAACATTGTCAAATTATATTCTCACAACCTAACACCAGTGTACACTCATACCAGTGATATGTATGTATGTAAGTTCCATTTTATCAACTCGGAATAAGCAAGAGTTTATTTGTATATACTTTTCAGTGATGATGGAGTCTAGAAAGGACCCATTTCAACTTGCTAAAGAGCAGGAATTAGGTATTTCTAGTGCAAGAGTATTCTCTGTGCTCTCCTTCACAGGTGTTCACCATCCCTCTGCTTCTACGCCGTCAGTGGAAATTTGTGGACTTTATTTCTCTCTCTGGCTAAATCGTTATTAAAAAAAGTTGGGTTTCCCAAGTAACCAATATAAAACTTATATTATTAATCTGTGATAACTTGCAGAAGATATCTCCTATTAACTATCTTATAATCACTATACACCATATAAAAAATGAGAACCAAGTCAGGAAAGAAAAGGAGAGGATAGATAGAACTTCAGGATTTATGTTTTAAGGGAAAAGAATGTGGATAAAATGGGCAATAGGAAATTAGTATTACTGTTTTTTATTTGTGATAATATTAACAGAGTGATACTTACTTTCAAGTAAATAGACATCGAAAATAAATCATGTATTTCAACATTGCCTTGAATAAGAAGTTAGTATATGTGAATAGATGAGAAGTAAAAATGTCCCTGTGTTAGTTGAATTCACACATGGAGTATCAGCATTCATTTACCTCATGAGGAGTTCCTAGAGTCTTTGGAATTACATCTGTGAATGACCAATTTGTGTGATAATGTTTTCTGAGTTAATAATTTGCCTTATTATTTCTTGGTGTATTATAACATAGCAGACAACCATCCAGAAGGTCAAATCCAAATATCACTAGAATTGATTTTGTACTGAAAAGTCCTTATTGTGTAGTTGATAATCTCTTTTGACTTTTATTGCTTTGGTTTGATATGGCTGGTGTTTGGAATTATACTTCAGAATGTTCTACCAAAATAACTTCTCATGTACCAACGAATGAATCATTCACTTGAGAGTCTAACAAGATTTGACTAACACACACTCTACTTTGAAAGTTGGATCTATTTCTGATTATCAGACCAAAGTACTAACACTCAAACTACAAAGTTTTCTGATGATTTTAAATGTGACTCTTTTGATAAGTGTACATTTTTACCTGAATGACTCATGGTCTTATTTTGGACTGATGTTCATCAGTGCCCTGTATGAATGCTTACTGTAAATGCTTTAGTTACTCTTAGTTTTGTATTGAAATGTTCATAACTATTGTGACTTCAGTTACGTAAGGGTAGTGAAAATGTGACAAATTTAGTTTTTATTTACATACTGAGCACTTGGAAACCTAAATGGAGGATAAATTTAAAATTTTAATTTAGTATACATTGGAAAACAATTTAAGCTGCCTGCACTTTGAGCAGTTAATATGTATTTGGCTTTTTCACTGAGACCCAACTTTCCCCAGCCATATTTTGAGTCTATCCAGAAGGAAATATAGATTGGTTAGAACATCTTGAGTATAAAAGTAATTGCATTTGTGCCACTATCTAATTATGTTTCAGTCAGATATAAATGATTTTAATGTATTCGTTTTTTGGCGTCATTCATACTATTTTATCCATCATTAATGTAGATAATTTAATTAATTCCCTTATTTTTGTTGTTTCCACCCCGATAAAGACAGTTTGTTAAAGTGATGAATGGAAGGGTTTATTTTTGACAAAGGCACATTTCTAGAGCATTACAGATTAGGAATGCTCAGCCTGTATATTTAAAATACTAATATTAAAATTTTCGGTTAGGGATGCTTAAGCAATAATGACTTAAACATATATCCCAAAACCCAAAAAAGGAAATACTTCTGGTCCTAAGCATTTTGGATAAAGGCCCTCAACCTGTACAAGGCATTCATTGGAAATACTTCACAGTTCAGGTGAAATAAGCTCTCTAGAAATTAAGCAGGCTTTTGTTTTAAACTGGATTCATTTATTTGTACTAAAGTAGCACATTCAGTAACACCCCATTTATCTGGTCATTTTCTAGAATAAGATGGAATTTTCCAGGTAACTGATCATAAATTAGTTTTTCAGGTAACTGAATCTTATACTTTCAAAGGCTAAAATCTTTTAAATTTATCCTTTTTGATGGAAATTTTTTTAAATATACTTTTTACCTTCTTTCTTGTATTTTGAAATCAGAATACTTAATGTGATCTTATTTTATTTTTCCCAATGACTCAGGGTCACTGTTTTTTAACTTGAAAGAGTTGGGTGTTATGCTTACTTTTAAGGTTTTCCTCCTCGGACAGAATATCAGTAAGCTGCCATGCCTTTTTCTGGTGTTCTGCCTTAATGGTTTCGCATTTTATTCTCCATGGCTTGTGTAACCTAAGTTGTTAGAAATTGCTGATTGTGGTAAATCAGTCTGGGAGGATCCTAGTGAGGACGTAAGGAAGTGTCTTCTTTCTTCTTGGTTGGTGACCATGCCAGGCATTTGCATTTCCCCACATTGCTTCTGGATTTGGAGCTTTGTTTCGAAAGGTTGATTATTGGGAGGTCACTGCCTTATGATATCTTTGTTCTTACTTGGTACTTTTACTTTCTCTCAGCAGTTGTGTGACTTGAGCTCTGAGAGAGCATCCTGGGAATCACCCAGGCTTACACACACTAGTGTTTAGAGTCTCCTGTCTCGGAGATAGCTCTGTCATTAACCCCAGGGAATTGTGTTAAACATTGTTAGTGGTCTTGATAAATAATTATAAAAAAAGGCTGTGATCTTTCTTGGTGGGGCTCTTGTTACCTTCTTACCTAAGCTAGGAACTGGAGTCTTCTTGCACTTTCGGCACTATTCTCAAAGAATTGCCAAACTTTGGTCATGTTTTTAGTCTCCTGACCATTTCTTGGGTCTTGCCTCCCCTCCATCCCTGTTGTGGCCTGGCTCAGTCCCTGTTGTGGCCTGGCTCAGACCCTGATCATCTTTTGCCTCTTCTCCTTCCTTCTCTGCTCATTCTCCTCAAATCTATCATCCATTTGGCCACTGTCTCACACTCAGTAAAGAAAGTGCGTGTGTGTGTGCTTGTGTGTGCGTTCTTGTGTGTGTGCGCGCGCGCGTGCGTGCGCATGTGAAGGAGGGAGAGAGATGCACAAACATGAATCCCTGAGGGGCAGAGAATATAATAGTGGACAGAAAATCAAATACATAAGTACAGATAGAGAATAAGTGAAGTATGCACACATGGATGTGAAAATAATGATTCAAACATTAAAGCCACCATAAGCCATATAACCAATGCATAGTAAGATACAGCACAAACCCTGCAGGCCTGTGGTGTGTGTTGTACTTGTCTTTCCTATTCCCTGCTCAAAGGTTGCTGTTCTGCTGATGAGGCTCTGATTAGAGTTTTATCTCCAACATGGGGCTAAAGAGAGAGGACAGCAGGGCTGAGGCCTGTGAGCTCTGCCAAGTGAGTTGAAAAGTCATATATGAAGCCTAAAAGAAACTGAGTTATTCAGACTCAGAAAGGATAGTGTAAGGGAGGATTTATGTATGCCTCTAAATACAGGTTTTATTATTCTGAGGGTGATGCCAAAATATATTCAATATGTTCCCTGGACAGTAAGGGCTTATGTTTTAAGCAGTGTTTTAAATGTAAATATTTTATCAACCTAATACAGGTGCAGTATAAAGCCAATTATCACTGTAAGTCTATAATGAAAAAATAGCAGTACTAGGTATTCTGGTTATCCTTAAAATGTGAACATTCATATTCAGGGATTTTTTTTCCCCTTGATATTGTTTCCTTGATCATTTCTTTTTCTCTTTGTCTTTTATCTCTCTTTAGAACTCTTGCTAGTTTTCTCTTTTTTTTTTTTTTTTTTTGCGGTACTGGGGATTGAACTCGGGGGCATTCTACCTTCCAGTTATACCCCCAGCCCTATTTTTTTTATTCTTTTATTTTGAAACAGGGTCTCACTAAGTTGTGAAGTGCCTCACTAGATAGCTGAGGCTGGCCGCGAACCCGGATCCTCCAGTCTCAGCCCCCCAAATGCTGGGATTACAAGTGTGCGCCACCACGCCCGGCTTTCTTGCTAGTTTTCTTATTGGATCTACTGGATCCAATAAGATTCAACTACTTAGTTTAATGTTTTTTCCTTTTCTGTTATGTGTTTCTTTGGCTACTCCTCCCCGTGTCCTTTCACAACATTCAGGGTAGTCATTATCTGTGGATACTCATTTTTTCCTTCTTCATTACTCTTTTTTTGTTGTTGTTTGCTTTTTTTTTTTTTTTTATGATACTGGTGACTGAACCCAGGGGCATTGTACCTCTGATCTATCCTCCCAGCTGTATGTATGTATGTATGTATATATGTATGTATAAATGAAATGGGATCTTACTAGGTTGCTCAGGGTCTCGCTGTGTTGCTAAGGCTTGCCTCGAACATGTGATCCTCCTGTCCCAGCCTCCCAAGTACTTAACAGATTAAATGTGCAACACAGTATTGTTAACTGTAGGCACAGTGTTGTATAGCAGATCTCTAGGACTTTCTTTGCATTGCTGAAATTTTGTTCCCTTTGATCACCAGCTCCTCATTACCCCTCCCGCCATTGGCAACTGGCAGTCTGTTCTCTGCTTCTCTGAGATGGATGATTCTAGATTCCTCACAAATGGAGTCATTCGGTGTTTGTTCTCAGTGACTAGGTTATTTTGCTTAGCATATGTTCATCTATTTTGTCACATATTGAAAGATTTTTTCCTCTTTTAGACTGAATAACAGTCCATTGTATGTGTACACTGCATTTTCTTTATGCATTCATTTGACAGTGGACACTTTGGTGCTTCCATGTCTTGGCTACTGTGAATAATGCCGCAGTGAGCGTGGGAGTGCAGATGTCTCTTGGAGATCCTGATTTAGTTTCTTTAGGTAAATACCTGGAAGTGGGATTGCTGGCTTATATCGTAGTTCCATTTTTAGTTTTTTGTGGGGCTTACATGCTGTGTTCCATAAATGGTTGTACATTTTATACTCCACCAACAGTATATACCTCCTCACCAGCACTTGTTGTCTCTGTCTGTTGGTAGTGGCCTTAATGACAGGTGTGAGGTTGTAATTGACCACTGCTTCTGTTGCATGTCCCTGCTTGCATTTTTGTTCCTTTTGTTACCTGTCTCTCATGTTAGAGGCTCTCTTTGGTTGTCTGTGGTCAGTGGTTGCTCTTCACAAAGCTCCTTGGCATGTGAATGTGACTGGTAATTTTTTTTTTTTTTTAATGATCTAACTTACTTCAGAGGTGTTCTCTAGCTGTCTGTTTATATAGCATAGTTCTTCCCTTCTGTATTAGGTTCTCCATATTTACCTAGAAAAACTAGAAAGCTATTCACACTAAGCATAAGAACGACTTAAATTCTAAGAATGTTAATTCTAACATTGCATTGAGTTATTATGAAAGGCTTTTTCACTTATGCAAGATTATTTTGATTTAGGCGTGTTAATGTTACCTATTTGTTTTTTCATTTTCTTTTTTTTTTGCCAGCAGAAATTGGAGCAGAATCCTTATCTTCTTTTGAGTGGGAAGGGTGGTGCTGATCATCAGGAACACTGCAATTTCCTCCATAAAATTAATCATAATTTATGGGTTAAATCTGGTTAACTAAAAAATTGCAGCATATATGTTATTTTTCTGATAAAACTGCTAACCACTTAGGTGTTAGAGAACTCCTAAGAGAGTCTTCATTATACTAATCCTTAATTAAGATGAGATAATTGGTCATTTGCTTCATTCTCATAAACTTAGTTGTAGGGAAACCAGTTCATATAAAAATAATTTAAATGATTTAAGGCACTTAAAAAATAGGCAGATCTCACAGAGAGGTTCAGTTTCCATAGAAGAGCAGTGATGGATATTTTCTCAAAATCCTGTTACTAATAGATGCTAAGGGTCTTGTAAAGGAAGAAGAAATGCATTTAGCCTTATGGCTTAAATGAATAAAATGTACCAATTTATTTCAGAACTATCAAAGCTAATAAAATAAAAACAGTTGTACATTAATTTTCATTGAGCGATTGTGTTAAGTGTAGGTAGTTCTTTTATTACAGTAAAACAAAAGAAAACTATGGTAGGCCATAAAGAGTCCCTTTATTCATTGGCTTAGCTTTAAAGTAAATTGTGTATTATCCTAATTAGAAGCTCAGTGTTTAATGTTACCTTTATAAATCTGTGACTCTCACTCTTCTTCTAACAACATTGATGGCCTTGTACCATATGGCAGCACTGGTATGTGGTGGGGAAGCTGAGCTGTTAGGCATCTGGACTGCTTTCCAGCCTTGGTTACACTGCTCTTTAGCTGTGCAGCCTTGCACAGATTTCTCAGCTTCTTTGCTTTACAGTTTCCTCAGCTATAAGGACTTTCTTTAACTTAGCTCTTTAGGTTCCTTCTATTTGTAGTATTCCTTTATTATATGACAAATACATCTATTTAGGTTTTTCTTTTTTAATTAATGAAAGCATTTTCTGTGTGTGCCAGTACACATACATAGTTAAAAATACACATACATACATGGTTAAAAATTCAGACATTATCATGAAAAATCAAAGGTTGCCACTATGCCCACTCAAAACACATTAAAAAGAAAGTCTTTGGTGACAGAGCCAAATGCCCCAAATTTTCCTGTGTGCGTCAGTGTATATGTGTAAGTCATAGCTGCACTATCTAGTATCTTGCATTTTTTCTTTATACTGACTCTATGTAAACATTTTTCTGAATATATTTATTCCCAGTCAATGTCTGGTAGCTATAATGTATAAATTAATGATAAATTTAAGTTTTAATACATTTTTTCTTAAATCTTGATTTTTTTCTCCTCTTCATGCTTGAATTTGTAGTCTTTTAAAAAATCAATGCATAGAACAATATCTGAAAGTAATTAAAAGCAAATGTTAACAATGCATTAGGTGGTGAATTTGAAGTAATATTTTTGTGTTTTTCTGCATATTTTATATTTTTAGCATTGGGCATTTTATTGGGAAAATCCATTATAATAAAATACCATGTTATTAGAAGTAATTATCAATCATAGTAACTTGATTATAAACCATTTTCTTTATTGACTATTAAATCACACCTCATCAAAATATTTATTATTTTTCTCTTTGTTTTTAATTGAAGTACAATTTACATATAATAAAATGCATAGATTTTAACTATACCCTTTGAGTTTTTTATCCACTGCACTCAAAATATAAAACATTCCAATAATCTCATAAAATTTCCTAAGTGGCTTTTAAATCAGTCCTCCCCTCCACTCAGGCAATCACTGATCTGATAGCTATTACCAAGGATTAACTTCTTCTGTTTGGAACATCAGATAAGTGGAATCCTACCTTTTGTGTCTGACTGTTATACATTTAGGGATCTTCAGTGCGATTTTAGCATACCAGTTTCCTTTTTGTAATGTTTAAATAACTGACCCAAAGTGACACAGTTAGGATGGGTCAGAACTTGGGCCTCGAGTCTGTGTGACTCCAGAAAGGTTTTCCCGAATCCCTCACATGCTGCTTTTCAGGGCTCCTGATACAAACCTTTGGGAAGGAGAAGAATGTTGGAGTGTGAAGTTTCTTGAATGTCATATAGAGCAGTTTTTATTTTATTCTATATGTGTAGGTTCTCCACCATAATAGCACCATAATACTTGGGGCTTGTGAAATATAAGAAGCTACAAATTGATTACAAACAACAGAAAAAAAAAAATCCAGTTTCCCTCAGCAGATATTCCTCAAGCAGCTACGGTGACTCAGATACTATTCTAAGCAGCTTGTAGACTGAGCCCTGGATGTGGGAGGATCTGTGGGTGAACTTGACTTTAGATGTTGACATTTTGAGGTGTTTCCCCTTAGAAGGTCAGATTCCCCAGAGAAGAGCCCACTGGTCTCCTCCCTCAAGATGATAGTCTGGCTGCCAGGGGCTAGATGTCAATTTGGGGCATACATGTCCTTGCACTGGCTATCCTAAAGCCTCCCTCTCTAGTCAGCCTCCAGAGCTCATCCAAAGGAAAGAGGGCAGTCTTGGGCTGTTCCTGGGGGAAAGACATCCAGACAGTCTCCTTTCAAGTATCTTCCGTTTTTGGCTCCTTCACTCCTTTCTGGGTGGCTCATGCTACCAGGCTCTGGGTTCCTCAAGGCAGGGATTTTAAATGGCAAATCATATTGGCTGTTGTTCTCCCTCACTGCAAATTTTATAGTCTGCTTTTTGGGTCAGCTGTGACTATAACAGTAATACTACTGCTGGCAAGTTTTCCAGCTCTCATTTTATGTTCTCTGATGTTCCCTTGCCTTTAAAAGAAAGTCCCCTGCCCATTAAAAAAAAATAGTCTAATAGTCTAGGTATTAGCCAAGCATGGTGGTACACACCTGTAATCCTAGTACTTGGGAGGCTGTAACAGGAGAATCCCAATTTCCAGACTAGCTTCAGCATCTTAGCAAGATCATCAACAACTTAGTAAGACCCTGTTTCAAAACAAAATAAATAAAAAGGGCTGGGGGTGTTACTCAGAAGTAGAATGCCCCTGGGTTCCATCCCCAGTATGCACCTCCCCCCCGCCACACACACACACACACACACACACCTGGGTATAGAATTTGTTTAACTAATCAACTGCTTTCTTTCAATTCTGAGGCAGTTTCAGAAATACTAGGTTTCTGAGCAGGTGTGGTGGCGCACGCTTGTAATCCCAGCATTTGGGAGGCTGAGACCAGAGGATCCGGGTTCAGGGCCAGCCGCCTCAGCTACTTAGTGAGGCACTCTGCAACTTAGTGGGATCCTGTTTCAAAATAAAGAATAAAAACTAGGGCTGGGGATATAGCTCAGAGGTAGAATGCCCCTGAGTTCAATCCCCAATACCACAAAAAAAAAAAAAAAAAGAAAGAAATACTAGGTTTCTGTGTTTTCTATAAATCAGTGTCATTTTGACTCCAGGAGCCTTCCTTTTGCCCTGTTACAAGTTACTGTTCTTCATTCCAGGTAAGTTCACCCTCTCCTGGAAACGGTTGGTGGTACTGGACTCTGAAGTACCTTGGATGCTGTTCTGAGGGGTTTGCAGTTTACTCCTCCAAGTGAAGTAATTGAGTGGTCTCAGTCTGCTCAGTTGCTTCATCCAAAGCTCAGGACAAGGATTTAAGACTTGCTGCTCACCCAGTAGACCCTGCACCCGAAGGGAGGGCAGAAGGCCCCCTCAACCCAGACCAAGAGGAGGTCACTTTGGTGGTTGGTAATGTTTTGAGGAAAGAAAGACCCCATAAAGGCACATACATACTATTACCTGATTTTAAGGTTTTGGTACGAGAAGCAGAAAGACCAACTTGAGAGTTTTTTGCTGGATTCTTTTTCCTCCTCTTATCTGTCTCTCAAATGAACATCATCTGACATTGCCTGGTCACTGACTGGTTTGACTCAGCTCATAGAAATGTCTTCTGGCTTTGTTGTTTGTTGAATACTTCCTTACCACCATTAGGCAGACAAGAAGACGTCAGGGGGAGGTTTTATAGTAGCTCTCTAGAGTTATTAGGAATGGTAACTCATGCCACCTATTTCCCAGGTTAGTAGTATTTTCTGTCCACAAGTTAAGGCCTATTGGGCAGGATATCCCAGAACATCCTCTAACTTGTAATTACCAAGAAGCTGGAACATGTCTGTGCATCCTATATCTACTTAGTGTTCGGGTTTTACCAGTTCCCTCAACTACTTGATGTATATGTATGGTTGAGAACAATTATTGAATGTTTCTATATAATTTTTGTGGAAAAAGAGGAGTTGAAGGAACCTTTCTTTTAGTACCTGTTTTATCAGAAGAAGGTTTCTTGCAGCAGTTTTAGGTTGGACCAGCGGAGTTTGTGCCACTCTAGAGCATCCACAGGGTAGGTCTCTGAGTTAGAGTTTCTGTCTGGTCTGGTGCTCCAGTAGAGATTGACAGATTTCCTTGGCTTACTTCAAGCAGGACTACAGCTCATTTGTCTTTGGACCCCTGGTTTCTGGTATAATTTATGGCATGTAATAGTTGCTCAATAAATAATTATAGAATGAATGACTAAACAAGGGAGTTATCACCATTGGCAGTCATCCGTGTCAAAGTGAGTTGTGGGAATGAATGAGGTTAGGAAGAGTTATTGCATACATTTCACAGCTCACCAACTCAGTGCAGACAAGATCTAAATAAATGAACAAGGAGCACCCATTCCTGGATGGTGAACTGTAGCTGGAAGTGGACCTCAGGGTGGGACAGAGAGCAGCAGGCTGGAGGGTGCAGGCCTTATCCCCACCCCCAGTGGTTCTGCTTGAAGCAAGACACTGGAGAGTAGCACAACATACTCTGATTGTAAAATTCAAATTTGTAGTCCTTTGAGGCACAACTAAAACATACATAGAGATCTGATTTGGTCAGCAGGCCTTTGCCTTGGCATCCCTGTAGGCTGAGCAAGGAGAGGCCCAGCACACAACAAGCCTTCACTTAAGGGAAGGGCGGAAGAATGGGAATCCCCCTACAAGGTGAAGAAGGAGCAAGATGGGAGCTGGAAGAGCACTGCATCTGAACCTCAGAAGAGGAAACAGCCAAGAACTCTGGGCAGGGTTGATGGATATCTGCTACGGTATATGCTATGGAGAATTCAGGAATTTAAAGAACATAGAGAATCTTTTATCAATGCCTGTAGAATGCTCATTAACATTTTGCAGCTATTTTTAGTCTGGCATCAATATGGTTCATACTGTAACTTAGGTATCAGTTGGACTAAGCTTATTTTTTTTAAATGTTTTCTTAAAGATCTTACAAGAGAAGAATTCTGGTTCATATAAACTAATTTGTCAGTTTGAAAACAATTATTTATACATCTGTACTAAAATCCTTTAAAGGATTTTTCCAAAGAATTGACATGAAGCGGCAAAGGAATCACTGTATCTTCACTATGATAGGTTGGGCCTTTGTCTTGTCTGTCAGGTGGAAGTTATGGCAATAGAACCTGTTCCAGGAGGTTTTGTTTGCCTGGAGAGAAGCCCAGTTACAATCCCAATGTGTTAATTTCCTGTCATGTTAACTACCAAAAACAGATTTTCAAAGTCTCTCAAACATTTAATACAATCATTTCCATTTGCTAAACTCTCATGGGGGGATGGGTTGACCTATGTATTTTAAGTAAAAATTGAATGAAGTATATCCTTGAGCATAACTAAGTATATCTTACCTGAGGCATATTTTTATTTTATGTTAATTGCTGGAAGTTTATAATTAATTGCAAATTACTCTAACAGTGATTTGTGTCAGTTAGAAATTGTGTTAGCACAAACAAAACCTCTTTACTATATTATTTCTATGTGCTTTGATATCCTCAAAGCTATACAGATGATTTATTGCTATAACTATGCTACCCAGGGAATAATTTAAACCATACACTGGTCATTCTTTGTGTTTCCACATCTTCATGACTATTCTTATGTGTTTGCTATGGAATATTCCTTCCTTCCCCACCCTCCTCTCCTAGTATTTCTCATGAACTCCCACTTTTTCTGTAGGGACAGTGTAAAATGTCAGTCCTTTTGTGGAGATCTCTAACATCTCCTCATCATTCTTCCCATAACACTTTGTGTATGCTATGGATATTATACTTACGAAATCATATTTTTGGTATTTATTTTTTTCTTCCACAAGACTGAACTTCCTAAATCCATGTCATTAATTTCTGTATCTAGGCATGTATCTGACATAGGGGAGCCTTTTCAACAAATGATTGTTGAATTAGGTTAAATCTATCAGTAAAATAGAAATCACTTCAGTATATGACTTAGTTAAGTAAGTCATTATATAATTCAAACAATGTGTTGTCATTATATAATTCAAACAATGGAACAAAAAATAATCTTCGAAAGAGCTAGATATGTACTTAAGCCATTGTAAACTAATTAATTAAAATTTCATACAATCTCTATTTTAAGATATTTCACATTGATTTAAAAATTTAGTATTGGACCAGAAGTCAGTGGTAAGCTTTTTGTTGAGAATCATAGAGACTTCTCTGATAATTGGCAGTGGACTTCTCACTATGCCATCCCTTGATATGACATAGTTTATGCCATGAGGAAAGTCATGACCCTGAAATCTATCAACTGCTACAGTTGTTAGATGTCACTTACTGCTCAATTATTCTCCCCACCTCTGTTGTTGGAAAAGTGATCCAATATGTCCTAAAGTCCTTTTTAGCTGATGCTGCTTCATAGAGACTTTTGAGTGTGACCCCTTGCTTTATGCAGGCCTGTCCAGAAGCACCCTTGGTCTCTCAGAGAGATGGAGTCATTGAATAGGGGCTGGAGTGGAGACATTTTTATATGCCCAGGTCATGTTACCATGCCTGGCATATAGTAGGCACGCATTTAGTGTTATGCAATACTTACTGAATAAAATAACTAATAAATACTTAATATTAAAATAGAATATACTTTATGAAAATACCTTACATAGCTATGAGTCATATGTTACAGTTTAGGCGGCTCTCAACAATTGTGTGGTAAGTTCACTTTTATTCTTGGAATACTGGAAGGACATTCAGAGGAAATACGGAACTCTAAAAAGGGCCTCTTTTAGCCAGGCATGGTGGCACATGCTTGTAATACAGCACTTGGTAGTCTGAGATAGAAGGATCACAGGTTCAACAACTTAGTGAGGCCCTCCACAACTTAGACCCTGTTTAAGAACAAAAAATAAAAAATAGGGCTGTGTCAGAGGTAGAATGCCTCTGGATTCAATCCCCAGTACCACAAAAATAAAAACAAAAATAAAAATCCAAGACTTCTAAGAAGGAAAATACAAATTGATTGATCTGCCCTCACTTCAGAAGTTTTCTGAAAATGGGGAGTGGGGAGGAGCCATACCTTGCTGAAGGCCCTTCCTTCACTCCTCTCTCCCCAGACTGAGATCCTATTGCAGAGAGATCCTTCATGGCATGGTTGTGGTTGCTGTTCTCGTCTCCACTCTGGGATAAGCTCAGATGTAATTCCTATTAGTGTTCAACTCTTCCGCCAAAATGTGTTGAACTGTATCTCCCAGCTAACTGAGTTTATGCTTCATTTTTATTTTAGTTTTGAAAATTGACAAATAGTTCTACATCCCACAAAAATTGAGATGTTACCTTAGGATAATTGTCATTGAAATGATATTTGCATAGAATTTGATCTTTTGAAAACATAGACCCATTCCCCTTGGCCTCCTTGTTATGTTCCACATGTTTAATTTCCGCTCTACAACTATTATCATTATACATTGTGAACATGAGATGAAGCTTCAGGCCAGACTCCTGCCCCGGAGGGGCCCTATTCCTCCTATAGTGGTGATTTTCAAGTGTGTCTGAATGACAGAATGGGCTGTTGATGAGAGAGGTCATCTGCTTTCTCATGGCCTGCTCTTGGCTAGTGATGTCCTTTTCAGAGCTACTTCTAGCAGTGGCTCATGAAGATGACACCACCATGCCACTAAGAGGCAGATGTAGGACTTAAGATGTCTGTGTGCTTCTGAGGTTGGGAATGACATCCCATGTGTTTCTCAGCAAGCAGAGCACAGAGTTTGCTGAGTGCTATTGTGTTATGCATCCTCATGGAGGTGGGCAGCAGTTAGAGGGACTTTGTTTTTGGTGTAATCTGCACAAAAGCACGATCATTTTGGAGCATTTATGAACATTCACGTCTACATTCCTTTAAAACATGCATTTATTGGTTACCTGATAGTGAAAGCACTAACAGCAGTTTGAGTTCTGTAAAGTTTTTGTTTTCATCGTTAAGATGGGCTTTATGTTATTTTTAAAAGATGATCATTTTATTACTCAAAGATTATTATCATTAGCCATCTATGCTACTGTTCAACTTGTTTAATTCCTTCTTCAACCATAACAATTGCATAGTTTTTATATTTGAATTATTTTCCTCATAAATTGTGTTATCCTTGGCTAAAGGCTTTTCTTTTTAGTAAATGCTTTTGACTATCTGGCCTTTATAGCATCAATTTCATTTTTAAATGCCTGCAGAGACATGCTTGACTGCTTATAAATTTTCTGGTTTAGTTCTGTAAGAATTCTTCACTTTCTAAAAACCATATGTATCTGTCTTGGTTCCCAACAGTTTATAGATGCCAAAATAATTTAAAAGACATTTTTCCTTTGCAACTTAATTTAGAGAAGAGCACATTTTCTCAGAAAAAGCAGTGTAAGTGGTGTATGTCAGGCAGCTGTAGGCCTCCAGCACCCTCGGAGGCAGCATGGGGTGTGCAGAGAGCACTGCACCAGGAGTCAGGCAGTGTGGCCAGAGTCCTGACTATGCCCAAATGAGGAACTTGTCCTTTCCTAGGCATTGCCTATTTCTTAGCCTCAGTTTCTTCACTTGGAAAATGGGGTGTTGATGTAATAATCATGCACTATGGTAGCTTTTAGATTAAAAGGTCATTTGATTCTAGATTTTAACTTTTAGAAGTTCAGCATGAACGTTGGCATATTCTCTGGCCTTCAGAGCAGACTTGGGGATTGTATTGTGAAAAACTCAGAGAAACTGGGTTATGCTGTAGTAGTTACCAACTATAATGGCTCAGTGGCTTTAGACAAGTTTATTTCATGCTCAGTGTACACATCCAGGGTGGGTGAGTTGAGTGGAGGATTTCTACTCATTGAAGTCACTCAGGAACTGAATCTGACAGAACAGCTACCATCTCAAATGCCTCTGATAGCTGTCAGAAGGGAAGAGGAGTGGGGTGCAGGTGCCTGTATCTACTTTTCCACCTATCTCCCTGGCTCTTGAAGTTTCTGCATTTTATTGGCTGCTGCAAGTAGCCACACCTGACTCAGGGGCAGGGAATGTGGTCCTAATGTGTCCCAGAGGAGAACTGGGCTATGTGGTGTGCAGTAAGAGTGATGCCACACCTCTCAGAGGGTGTCCTCCTTCAAGAGCCATCTTTAGAAGAGTCTTAACTGATAACAGACTTTTGCTTGACATATTGCCATACTTCGGGGAATGAGAATGATAACTGGTGTCAAAGCTATTAGGGCTGGACAAACGGACAGAGAGCAGGGAAGTGTTGGATTGATGAAGGGGTTAGAAAAATAGTAGCAGTGTGCTAAATAAACACTTTTGCAAAATGTCAAACAGTCTTAATGACCAGTTTTAGGCCAAGATGATAGCGAAAATTTGTGAAAAAGAAAAAGGTTGACATGGAGTCAGTTGTAGTTTGACATCTTTTGTCAGACTCATGGCTGTCCACTTCCAGAAACTGGTGGTCTTCATACTTGAAGACTTTGTTCATATACTGCTTATTTAAATCTATTTTTTCCCACGGTGAATTCCTCAACGTGGGCTGTTTCTGTATCCTCTGTGCCTAGCAGGTAGTTACAGGCACCCTGTGGGTGTTGAGTGAGTGTAGGGGAAGCAGCTGGCAGCCCTCTCCCCTATGCCTGCAGTCCTCTTTGACTAGTTGAGCATTTCATGAGGTTGTACCTGGCACAAGGAGATTGGTCCTGATAGGAGCAGCCAAAGCAAGATGGCATTCTACTCTGACCACTATTCTGTTAATTTTTGTGGGACCAAGTTTGAGGAGGTAATAAAATAGTACTGAGATTGAAAAAGGGAAAAGTAAATTTGTGCCTAATACATAATTTCAGTACCATATGTTTTAGTTTAATTATTTTGAATTACGTACATTTAGTATCTAGAAGAAGAATACCTGAATTAGTATAATCTAAGTCCTTTAAAGATTTTAATAGTCCATTGATATTCTTGTCTTTGGTTTTTTTCCTTATGAAATTATTGAACCTAATTAGGCAAATTAATTTGTAATCCTTGTGATATAGAAGAGTTATTCTCCAGCTTGAGAGTGAATCAGAGCTACCTGGATGGCCCCATTCTCAGATTCTCTATTTCTTTAGGTTGAGGTGGGGCCTGAGAATTTGCATGTCTAAGAAGTTCCCTAGAGATGATTTTTTTTTTTTTTTTTTTGGTATTACTAGGGATTGAACCCAGGGGCATTCTACTTCTGAGCTACACATCCAGCCCTATTTATTTTTTATTTTGAAACAGGGTCCCACTAAGTTGCAGAGGGTAACTATAAATTGCTGAGGCTGGTCATGAACCAGTGATCTTCCTGTCTTAGCCTCCAAAGAACTGGGATTATAGGTGAGTGCCACCATGCTCAGTCCTAGGGTTGATTTTTAAAATCAGCAGTGATGTAGAGGAAGGGGCCCTGAAAACAAAGCAATAACTATGGGTTTGAATCTCCATTGTGCCAGTTAATAGCCATTTGATGTTGTTTGAGTTGTTTTGCCCCTCTAATCCTCTATTCTTTCCAAAAATGAAGTTCACTATTGACCTTGCAGAAGATCAGATGAGATTGTATACTAATGCTGTTTTTTAAAAATGGGTAAGATTCTATAGGAGTATTTTATTATAGTACAATACTCTATTAAGAGTATTTTATTAGAGATTATGAACTATGAACACATTTTATATTTGAAATATACATGGCCTTGTACTAGGCAGCGGAAGTTAGAACCTAGCACCCAAGGAGTGAAGGGGGATATGACAGGCCACTCAGGATGGGCTTTCCCCAGACTTGCCTGTCAGGTATCCAACTGTAGGAAGACCCCAGTCATTCTTCATGGTAGAGCTGCCTCTTGCACAGGTGGAATCCTGGGATCTAGAAATCATTTCAAGTAGTGTTCATCTTTTCTTGGATTCAGTCTCGGGTTACCTACCTCTTAAGAGTTTGTGAAGAGTACGAAATTGTTCACTTTGCCAGGATTTAAAACACATCCTCTCAGCAAGTACATAGCATTGTAAATGCAAATGTCATAAAGATCCGAGCAGTCGTCACCCATGCTCCCTTAGATCATGGGAGGAGGGGAGGAAATCTCTGAAAATCTCAAAGATTTTTCAATCTTCAAATAAAAATGTAGCTCATGAATAGATGACCATCTGTGCGTATACTTTTAAAGCATATGACTTTGTTTTCTTAAGAGTTTTACAAAGTTTTATTATAGCTTAACCCTAGTGTTTGAAAATTATACTTAATAGTAGGCTTAGAAACTAACATTAGATGCAAAATATCAACATTTTTTACTCAAGTACCTTAATAGCCAACTATTTAAGATTAGATAAAATTATAGCAGCCACAGATACTTTATTCGATTTCGATAAAAATGTGAATTACATAGGTCAAAGAAAGTTATGTGATATATAGAAATTATTTTGACAATAAAATTGAGATTTCTAAGCCGGGTGTGGAAGTGCACACTTGTAATCCCAGAACTTGGGAGGCTGATACAGGAAGGTCACAGGTTTGAAGCCAGCCTCAACAACTTAGTGAGGCTCTCAGCAACTTAGTGAGACCCTGTTTCCAAATGAAATATAAAATAGGTCTGAGGGTATAGCACAGAGGTAGAATGCCCCTGGATTCCATCCTCAGTACCACACACGAGCGCGCGCGCACACACACACACACACACACACACACACACACACACAGATTTTTAAACGTATTTTTGGCAAAGACTATATCTGGGTAATAGATTATACTCTAGATAGTGAAGTGTAACCATATATATATATAGCATCTACCATTTTGATTGTTGTAACATATGCTTTCTGTAACCGATGAATACTAACTGGGCAATTAATACAACATGGGTTCTGTTTAGGTCTTGGCCTTAAAGGAATCTCCACAGGCCCATGTGTTAAAGGCTTGGTCCCCAGGGTGGCTCTCTGAATCACCTCACGTATTTCATACATATTTCTTATCCTTTTAGGTAGAACCAGGGCTCTTGTAGAGGAAGCAAGAATGGAAAAAACAAGAATAAAAGGGAGCTGCTGGATGTGGTCATGCATACCTGTAGTCCTGGCAACTTGGAGGCAGAGACAGGAGGATCACTTAAGCCCAGGAGTTTGGGACCAGCCTAGCAGCTTTGAGACACAACTCAAAAAAAAAAAAAAAAAAAAAAAAAAAAGCCAAATACTTTACTCCCTTAATATGAAGATGCACCTCAGCCTTAAAACTGGCTTTTTGCTTCCATAATGTTTTTTTTCCTTCCTGGCCATCTCCTTGTCTGATCATGTTGGCCCACATATTCTTATTGAAGAATGTATTAGAAAGCATAGCCAGTTTCTCCCACTGCACTCTTTCCTTTTATTCTTTTAACTATATTTTATTGTTTCTGAAGTACTGATGGAAAAATAAATCCAAGGATCTGCTCCCAAATTCTTGAATACCTGTAGTGTGAAGCAAGTGTAAACCAGGTGTGGTGCACTATAAATTTTTCACAATTAAGTCAATGTGAATTGGCATTGAAATTGACCAGTTGAATAGATCAAAGATTCACGTGTATGTGAAGATCTGATATATGAAAAAGTTGGTAAAAATCAGTTCAGAAGAGATGATTTGTTTAGTATACATCATTGACACAACTGATTATACATCTGGAAGAGAGTAATATAGGTACTCTTACCACAAAGTCTACAAAATTAATTTCAGATAAGTTATTTATAATGTCCCAGCTAGGTGTGGTAGTATATGCCTAATCTCAGTATCTCTGAGGCTGAGTCAAGAGGATTGCAGGTTGGAGATCTGCTTTAGCAATTTAGTGAGATCCTGTCTCAGAAAAGGCTGGGGATATGGCTCAGAGGTATAATGTCCTTGGGGTCAATCCTTGGTTCCACAGGGGGTAAAAAGTTCTACATTTGTACAAGTGATAGAGGCAGGATTGTGAACTTACATTTGTCTAACTTCAAAGCTACTTTCCTACATTTTAAATGTTAATAGATGATGTTAGATTATATTTCAGAAAGGAGAGAGAAGAGAAACATTTTCTTTTACTAACATTTGGTTGTTAGCACTGTTATAATACTGTTGATCATTAGAAACAGTGCTGCCATAAACATCCTTACATGTGTATTGATAAAGAAATTCATGATTTTCTTTTCAACAGAGTCCTAGAAATGAAAAAGTTCAGTCTAAGGGTCATTCATTATTTTTTAAGACTTTTGAAATGAACTTTCAAATTGCTCTCTAGAAAGCCCATACCAATTTAGTGATTTTATTCTTTTGTTGTGTTTAATATCTCACTATTTTTCTCTTCAGAATAGACCATCATTTGTTATAGACAAGTACTGTAACCCTCATCTCTCTTGTATATTGGCAATTTTCTAAACACAGTTTTGTATCACCTAACGACAGGGAAAGGTTCTGAGCAGTGCAATGTTTATTTCACTGTTGTGTGTCCTTACAGAAACCTAGATATGACAAACTAGACATGACCTCTTGATGTACTCAGAGAGCAGTAGACATAAGATATATGAAGGCTGCTCTGGGTTAATGCAGCTTACATAAATAAATGTTATGGTAAACATTTAGTTTTAATAAGTAGAAAGAATATATTCTAAAATAATGATAAAAGTATAGTATAGTAAATACTAAAACCAGTACCAGTGACTTATTGTCATTATCAAGTATTGTGTCTTATACATAAGTGGTATGCTATGTATACGACTGGCATCTGCACAAACATGTGAGACAACATCACAACACTCCAGCTTTACTAGATCATAAGAATTCTTCAGCTCCCCTGTAAACTTGTGGGACTCAGTGATAGGATTAGTTCAGCTGATATAATCTCATGTGACTGATATAATCATCATGCATGCAGTCTGCTGTTGACTGAAATGTCTGTATACACCACATGACTGTGATCTAGGGCTTCCTGTGGCATCTGAAATTGATGATTGATATTTTTATTATCTGTTGCAGATTAATGTATTTTATAAGCTCATGAAGAAAAATAAGTCACTTCTTGACCCTCATTCTCTGGCATTATTCAGCAAACTGTTTAAAGGTCCAGTTTCAGAGAACAGCAGCTGAAGGGGTTTTCCTTCCACAGTGTCAGTGGGTCACCTGTGCAGAGGTGAACACCCATCCTTCTTTGCACCTCAAGGAGCTGGTCCCTAGGTAGAGCCTGCCCTTCCATTATTTCTGTTACTCTCCATTACCTACTCAGTGGAAGGACATTCTATTTCCAAGCTGTGTAAGAAACATGCTATATTTAAGCTTGCTTCTATCTCTAGTTATCTTTGATGTGTACAGTTCTTGATAGAATCTAGAATTTACTGAATTCATTCTGAAGGCTGAGAAATGTGATCTTCCTGAGTTCTAGTCTTCCTGTAAGGGGGCATACTTTTTGTGAAAGGCATTATCTCACGTTGTTTACAGAGAAACAGAGTACTGAGGTGATAACATCTTACTGATTATTTGATGTACATAGAAGTCCTTATAGATTTTCATTTTATTTAAATTTTTAAAATAACATGCTGTGCTAAATATTATCAGTGTGTCAGAGGAAAATAAAAGCTTTCTCCATTCAGAGCAGAGAGTTTTATGTCTCAGTATTCAGTGCAAAATAGGATGGAGATGTGTCATCACATTGCACACTGGGCTGGATTTAGTGTATCTGCATCCTGTGATTAGAGTTTCTTGCTCTCTTTGCACTGGGGATTTTGTTTTCATTTTTACTTTTTAATGTAGACTTGGACTATTATACTGTAAATAAGCTGAAAATTATCACAGATTTTTAAAATTGGCCCTGAACAATACTACTGTAAGTTCTTTCAATAAATGGCTTTCTTAATGCACACAAAAGAACTGTGCTGTACTATTTCCCTTTCACTTACTATAGACCAAATAATATGTAAAAATATCTGAATCATGACTTGAATTTCTTATGCATAGGCCAACTTTTTCCTCAAGCTAAAATTCCAGAAAGGGGAAAAAATCCTATTTTGGTGCATTTAACACTAAAATAAAACAGTGAAGCTTCAAGTAGTCTCTTTAATCTGCATGTAAAAGCATATAATCTAAAGGCTTATAGTAAGTTTATAAACATCAGCATAATTATCACAATGGTAATACTTGTAAAGTCAATGTGAACATGTGTGTGTTTCTTGTATATTTCCTATAAATCTCAATATGTATATATCAAATATATGTATATATGTATGATGTATATATGTATACATATTATTACATTAGGTATGATTTACTAAAGAGGCTGCAAATTAAAGATATCTTGTGTCATTTAGATAAACCTACAATATTTCATTTTCTGGAAATATTTAAGTCTTTATATTTTAGTTATTTATATTTTCTTGGTGTAGTTTTCAGATGAATTAACATATTTAAAATCAATATATTTTGGCAAGAATAAGAATTATGGGTGTTGCACATGCTATCAGAGGTTGGATCAGAACAGTTCTGACAGTCACTTGGCTAAAGCGTGTACCTCGTGTCCTGTACCTTTAGCCTCTCCTTAGTTACTTACTGTTACTTCTTCACTTAGATATATTGGGATATTGTTTGTTGGAATACTTCTTTATGGTTACTTTAGTTCTTCTCCATTCCTAATACTTGATGGGTTCCTACTAAAAGTAAACTTGCAGAACATGTAGAACAAGTCAGGTAGTTTCTTGTGTAATTATATTCACTTGACAGATATGTTCAGAAATTTTCTTGTAATCATTAAAATAAAAGCAAACTTTGAAATGTGTTGTGTGATATTAATAGTTATTACTGTGACAATGATGGTTTAAAAAAGAAAAGATTTCTTTAAAGAACTCTTGTCATATTTCTTCCTATTTTCATGTTTTGATATTTCTAAGAAATGTTTTACATTATTAAAGATAAGACATTTATCATTTTTGTGGTATTTCTCGGGAGCCTTAACATTAACATGTTAGCTTAGTTTAAGTAGTTTGTATAATAGTACTGAGCAAACACATCCAGCTCTCAATATATATTTTTTTCTTTTAAGTAGTATGAGAGATGGATGTGGTAGCACACACCTGTAATCCAAGTACTGGGAATGCTGAGACAGGAGGATGATAGATTGAAGGACAGCCTCAGCAACATATCAAGACTCAGCAACCTAGTGAGACCCTCCCTATTTCAAAACAAGAAATAAAAAAGACTGGTGATGTAGCTTGGAAGTTGGAAGCCCCTAGTTTCAATCCTCGGTACCCCCACCCCCATAAAAAAGTAATATGAGAGGAAAGGTAGCCTATTTAAGGACCTATCCAACTTTTAAATTATGGAAACTAATTTTAAAATATTTTTCCTTTTTGTTCTTCTGTATATCGTTTATTTTACAGTTGCTTGCCAGAAGTAATAACCTGACTCCTCACCCCCCAAAAAACCACATCTGTGTTTATAATGCAATATTTATTAATATTGGTCATATTACTCTAATAGATAAGTACCTGATGAGAATGTGAATTATTTACAGTGAGCATTTGTGTACTATTTTATGGCATTTGAAATAAAATGAAAATTTAATGTTCATATATAATACTTTGTACCAAGATTATCCTGGTAAAGTTTTCAATTCCCGATGAGAAATCAGTAGAATATATATCCTTCATTTCACAGATCACACTAACCTAAAGTTGGATAAGATCTTGAAATCATACTGATGTGTATATATTCATGTAACAATGTTGATAATTTTCAAATCAGTTAAACTTTGAGCTTGTTTACATGTCTCTTTAAGCACCTTTGCACCCCCACTCCCAATTAAAGCTATACAAAAATAGAACCAGGAGCATCAGTTTGGCTGATCTCACATTCCCCCCAGCTTTAGTAGTTTTCTACAGTGTACAACTTTTAAAGGTTTTTTTTTCAATGTAAGTTTTTCTTGAGATTATTTTTAATAAGAAAGTGCAAATCACATTATCAAGCTTTTAGAAACTCTTGAGAAATTAAGAACTAATCTGATGGCCTCAGTCATTCAGATTTCACTGTGGTACAACTCCTGAATGTGATAAAGTTCCTGAGAGATCATTGCCATCCTGTTGTAGGTTTCTGGATGCTGAAAGTTGAGGTCCCAATCCCTCAGTCGATGTTCATTGTGTGAATGCTCACTTAGCTATACCATTTACCAGGTGCTAACAGATACCCCAATTCTTCTTGTCCCCTCTCATCTAGGCTGACATCTAGTCTGAAAGAAAGACAGAATTTGCTCATACATTAGTTTATGATATGTTTTTGTTTTGTTTTTTTGCGGTACTGGGGATTGAACTCCGGGCATTCTACCTCCAGGATACACCCCCAGCCCTATTTTTTATTCTTTATTTTGAAACAGGATCTCACTAAGTTTCAGAGGGCCTCACTAGATACCTGAGGCTGGCCACAAACCCGGATCCTCCGGTCTCAGCCTCCCGAATGCTCGGATTACAAGCGTGCGCCACCACGCCCGGCTCTGATATATATTTTTTAATTTCTAAGTAATTTTTATTTTATTAGACCACACTTTAGAGAGCTACCTTCTATGGTTTGATTATGGGCAATGTTGCTAAGCTGGATTGACCATAAACTAAGATCTTAACTTATTCATGGCTGTGAATCATATTGAACCATTTATCTCAGCTGTCATGTAATTTGCTAATTAGGTCATTCTAGGGGTTAAAGGAAATGAAAGACTTTGAAATAATCATTATGTTCTCAGAACAAAGCAGCAGCAGCAAATGTTCTTACCCAGTCATTTTGTTCTGATGTCTCACAAACCCAGAAGTGGAAGGTAAGTTAGGATCTTGTTGCATTCCTCTTCTTCCTCACTTACCTAAAGATTGTACAGAAGTTACATAAACACCTTTAGGAGTACTATGGTATGTATTTCTATTTTGTTCAATAAAGAGTGTGTGTGTATGCGCGTGCACGCGATTGAGATTGAAGCCAGGGGTGTTCTACCACTGAGCATTTTGATTTTTCTTATTTTGAAACAGGTTCTTGCTAATTTACCCCGTGCTGGCCTTGAACCTGCAATCTTCCTGTCTCGGCTTCCCAAGTAGTGGGCTTACAAGCATGTTCCACTGTACCCAGCTAGTAAGATTGTTTTAATAGTTAAACTAGAATGTATTGAACATTTAGAAAATACAGGGAAATATCCAATGAGAAAAAAGTGCCCATGGTTCTACCATCTTAGAAGTATAATTTCACGAAAGTTAATCATTGCTTTTGATTGGGCAAAAGTAGCTGTCATTTTCTGTGTGCTTACATCATGGAAGGAGATGGTGAACTAAGAGTTTTACATATGATGTCTATTTAATGTCCACAGCAGTCTATGAGGCAGCTCTTTTCTAGTGATGAACCTGAGACTTAGAGTTTGCTCAATGTCAAAAAATTATAAACTTGTGACTTATAGTCTAGAAAAGATTGCATAGACTTGTCTTTCCTCCTCTCTACTAAGTAAAATAATAAGGCATGAAATAAAAAAGCAAGACTTTCAGAGGTGGCAAGAAGAAATGAAGCTGGTTTGGGACCCCAGGAGTCGAGAAGAAGTTCAGTGGCAGGCCATATTCTGTTCCCTCATCTATCAGAAGACAAAGTTATCCTTTCCTGACTTGAACTAGTAACCAAGGCAACTGAAAGGAGGCCCCCTCTTTCCTTCCTTGGATCTGTCAGGAGCAAGCCTGGCATCACCCTCAAGGGGGCCCAGTGGGAACTTCTCCAACAATAAGGGACTGAAACCAGCCCCTTCCTAGTGAAAGACACTTGGGTTTCTGGGAAGTATAAGCTAGAGGGACCCCACACAAATAATCCAGCTGTGTAGTCTCTTTGTGTTGCTGGACTTGAGACTCCCCTCCTCTGCCCCAAGGCACAGAGGTAGCCAGGGAAACCTTGACCACCTGTGGGACTGTGCAGCCTCACCTCCTGTACTGAGAGATACTGTGCATGAGGCCTAAGGAAACCCTTCAGCCCTCACAGGCAACACCAGCAGCCACCAGGAGCTCCATTGGCAATAGATAAATGAGGCAGACCAAAGAGCACTGCCAAGGCTCTGGAAATTAAGCTGTCATTGGAACCACAGCCCACAAAATAGGCCAGACTTGCTTGCTAAATCCAGAGAGAGTGACCCCAAATCAACAAGGATATAGAAGGTCTGAACTAGCTTCATGGCCTAATTGACATTTCTAGAACTCTCCACCCAATAATAGAATGCATAGTCTTTGCAAGAGCTTATGGAACATTTGCAAAGATGGTGTACAGCCTGGCTGTAGAGCAGAGTTCGGCACATTTAAAACAATTGACAATTGAACTCATGCAGAATGTATTCTCTGATCACAGTGGAGTCAAACAAGAAATCCATAAGAGAAAGACAAAAGTCTCAAAATAGGTGAAAATAAAACCATGTATTTCTAAATAAGTGGGTCAAAGAAGTGGTCTTAAGGGAATCAAAAAATGTAGAACTGATTGAAAACAGACTCACATATCAATACATGTGGGATGTAGGTAAAGCAGTTTCAAAGTGAAATTTATAGCACTAAGTGCTTATGTTAAAAATGAAAGGTTCAGAATCAATAATCTTTAAGAAATTAAAGAGTCCAAAGCAAGTAGAAGGAAGGAAATAATGAAAAGCATAAGTAAATAAAATTGAAAACAGGAGACCATAAGAGAAAAATCTGTAAAGCAAAAAGTTCTTTGAAAGAAAAACCAAATTAATAGAGGACACAAATCACTAATATCAAGAATGAAATAAGTCAACATTACAGATACTGACACCATTAAATCAATAAGGGAAAACTTCACACTCATATTTGCCACCTAAGAAGTAATGCAGTCAGTTCATCAAACACTACAAACTACCAAAATTCAACCAGGATGAAATAGAAAATTTGAAAAGTTCTATAACCATTAAGTAAATTGGTAGAGGATTTGAAGAAACATCTTGAACAAATTGGAGTATTTGGAGTAGTTTATATGATCATAGGAATTGCTGGAAGGATCTGAGGATTGCTGGTATCCTCAGATTTTGAAACAAGAGACAGGCTATGTTTGTTTCCACCTCACATTTTCTTCTTCCTGAATTTTGGCTTTTCCTGTGCATGTGTGCACACAACCCCCCCCCACCACACACACACACACACACACACACACACACACACACACACACACTTTCGATCATCTGCTCTACTCTTTTCCAGTCACTGGGCAAAGGGCATTGATTGGCCCAGTACAGACCATGTGGACACAGAGAGGAACTGGCAAAGAGTGTTGCTGCATGAGGGGAGTGACAGCAATGAGACCAGTGGGTAACCCAGACCTTGGGAATCAGGAGCTGTTCCGGATGAATATGGCAATACATTTTTTAAGTATACTTAAATGTTAGAGCTTTGAATTCAATAGAATTTTTTCCATCTGGTAATGATAAACTGATCCATATTAGAAGCTATCAAAAATATGTCAGAAGAATCATTTAAACAAAGGGTAATTTTTATATACTTTTAATATGCCATTTTACTAGGCAATTATGTATTCCACTGCAAATTCATACCACTTTTTCTCTATCATACCCAAGGTCACATATCTAGTATTGTTTGAAAGAAGGCTTTTAACTAATGGATATTAGAATGAATAGTAAAGTGTTTTAAATGTTCCTGTTATATACAGTTTAAAGAAAAAAATTATGAATATAGAAAAACACGCACTATCCACTTGAACTCACTTTCCCTGAAGCTGTTTGTTTCTAAGTCATACATTGAACCTAGTAAGTATTTGTATTATTATAAAAATAGTGCATACACTTGAAAATAAAATTCCAGTATAGAATAACAACCCCTGCATGGATTTCATAACCAAGTGACTTATGAGGTGTCTGATTTCATAGCTCATCGGTGCAAGAAGCCTCTACTTAAGGAAGCTGCGGTCTCCTTTGCAAAGAGTGGCTGGGAATGCTGTCCACTCTTACTCCAGCATGGCTTATGTGAAGACCCAAAGAGTTTTCCTGGATTATTTTGCCAGAAAATGGATAAAAAAAAAGTGCTAATTTTTTTTTTTTTTTTTTTTTTTTTTTAGTGCTAGGACACTGAGGATTCCGATTCAGTGCCCAAATGTAGTAATTGACTTCCTCACATGCAGCTATTCATTGAGATCCTTCTCTGATTCATCTTCAAGTGTCTTGCCATAGCTGTAGCTTTATCTGCCTGAAGCCCTGTTTTATATATTTATTTATTTATTTATTTATTTATTTATTTATTTATTTATTTATTTATTTATTTATTTTGCGGTACTGGGGATTGAACTCAGGGGCATTCTACCTCCGAGCTATACCTCCAGCCCTATTTTTTTTTTATTCTTTATTTAGAAACAGGGTCTCACTAAGTTGCAGAGTGCCTGAGGTAGCTGGGGTTGCCCATGAACCTGGATCCTCCAGTCTCGGCCTCCCAAATGCTGGGATTACAAGTGTGTACCACCACACCCGGCTTGAAGCCCTGTTTTAAAAGTAGTATCTAATCAGTTCTCCCACATATACATTTATAATTTGTAAGTAATTTTTGCAGTCATAAATATTTGGAACTTAGAGTATAAATGCAGATGACACAGTGTTTTTTCCTTAAAAAAAAAAAAAAAAGCCTAAACAAAACCAAGTACAACACTTAGTTTGTGCTTAGTACTTAGATGCACTGCGTGTCATCAACATAGATTGTAGATTTCACCAGGGTGGGGCTGTGTTTTGTTAATGACTGTGTCCTGAACTGTTAGTATAATGGTTGGTACTTCAAAAACTATTTCCAAATGATCAATATTAAATAAACTTAAAATGTACTAAATTCCTCAGAACCTAGAACAACATAGAAAAACTTGTATTGGCAGAAGAGAGAAATGCACAGCTCTGGGAGACCAGAACAGGACTCACAGCACATCTTTAAAGTCTTGTGTTTTATCTTAAAAACATACCCAACTTCTTTTTTTTTTTTTTTCAGCATGGATATTTATACATTTCTTGAGCACAACAGGATTACATAGACATTTATGACGTATCAATCATTGTCAGAACACAAATAGCACCACTTCTTCGTTTTACACGTATAACCCACATTCTTTTTTTTTTAATTTTTTATTGTAGTAATTCTTGCAATATAGCATACATCTTTGTTAAGTACAAGTTGTTAACAACATATTTGCACACAATTCTCATTTGATCCCTTCCCCAATTCCCACCCCATTCCCTCCCCCTCCCTCCCGCTCCCTCCCCCTCAGGTTCAGTTCAGTGAGTGACCTTGATATGATTGTGTAAGTACATCATGTGCTTTAGGGCGTCCCTCTGCCCCCTGCGTCCACTACACTTAAATCAACTTCGTTGCTTATTGAGGATCACTCCTTTTCATCTGGAGACCCTCCTATACCCCTTCTTCTCCCTAGCATCCACATATTAGGGAGAACATATGCCTCTTTACTCTTTGTGACTGGCTAATCTCACTTAACATAATGTTTTCCAGTTGCATCCATTTCCCTGCAAAGAACATGATTTTATTCTTCTTTATGGCTGAGTAAAATTCCATTGTGTACATATCCCATAGTTTTGTAATCCATTCATCTGTGGTTGGACATCTTGGCTGCTTCCATAGTTTGGCTATTGTGAATTGAGC
>PVLC010008060.1:0-24338 GCA_004027655.1 Graphiurus murinus
TTCTGATTGGGGTTAGATGGAATCTCAGTGTAGTTTTGATTTGCACATCCCTGATGCTAATGATGTTGAACATTTTTTCATGTATCTATTGGCCATTTCTATCTCTTCTTTTGTGAATTGTCTATTCAATTGAGTTCTTGATTGGGTTATTTGTTTTTTCTAGTCTAAAGTCTTTTAAGTTCTTTTTATATTCTAGATATTAATCCTCTGTCAGAGAGATAGCTGGTAAAAATCATCTCCCATTCCATAGGCTTTCTCTCTAGACTCTTGATGGTTTTCTTTGACGTGCAGAAACATAAAATCAGTGTTTTAGAATGATTAGAAATATTTACTTTGCCGTCATCAACATATTATTTGACTTTATGTATCTGGGAGATTATAAGGGGAAAATAAGTTTTGGGCTTTGCATTCAAGGTCCTTTTTAAATGAGTAAAAGATGCATGTTCATCTATACCACTTTACTAAATTATCCATCCACATGATTATTTCACTTTTTAATTAAAAACCGTTAAAAGTATAAAGAGTTTATAAGAAGTAGACATATTATTGGTTGTACACTCTATTAGTTATAGAATAATGCATATTTTCCATTGAACAAAAATATAGTTTATAAAAGCAAAAGAAAATGTTTAATTCTAGTTGGAACATTTTAACTTAGGGGATGTACTTCATGGGTTAATCTAATTTGTGCTTTTTCCCGTAACACACTGAAGGAAATTTGGGTTTGTTTCTTTTACAGCCACTGTTGAAGTTATTGTTTTCAACCTTGAGATCAGAAAACAGCTAAGAAGGACAATGTACTATCATATACTTTCAAAATTAAAAGTACTTCATTAAAGAAATATATCAGAAGAATTCAGTACAGAATGAATTTTTATAGACATATGACAAATATTGTAAAGCAAAATACCAAGGTATTTAGAAAAAGATTTCCAAACCAGACAAATCAAATCTGTAAATAAATGGCTGATTTTCACACTTAAAATAAGCTTCCAAAGGTTTTTACATAATTTTCTCAAATTTGTGTACACTATGATCCTTCTTTCACTGTAGTTTTAAAGTAAACTGTTCATTCCCTGCTTGTAGCCACCTGTCGTTGTCCTTATTTCTGAAAGGCTAAAGTTAATTGAATGCCTTTCTTAAACCAGAAAGCCAGTGTATATGCAACCCAACTACTTTCAGCCTGACTTCATCTTCTTCAAAGCTTATCAAATCACACAGCTGCCATAATGTGACTTTGTGTGTTCTAGCATTGGTGACAATCTGGTCTTTGTATATCTATTGGTCATTTGTATCTCTTCTCTTGTGAAGTGTCTATTCAATTCAGTTGCCCATTTCTAGAATTGGGTTATTCAATTTTTTAATGGGATGTCTTTCAAGTTCTTGGTATATTCTAGGTATTAGTCATCTATGAGAGGGATAGCTGGCAAAGATTTTCTCCAATTCTGTAGGCTTTCTCTTTAGACTCTTCATGGTTTCCTTTGATGTGCAGAAACTTTTAGTTTGATGCCATCCCACTTATTAATTCTTATTTTAATTTCCTGAGCTTTGGGGGTCTTGCTGAAGAAGTTTCTACCTGCATATATGCTGGAGTGTTGAACCTATGCCCTCCTCTTGTAGCTTAACAATCTTTGGTCTAACTTCTAGGTCACTGATCCATCTTGAGTTTACTCCTGTTCAGGGTGAGAGGTAAGAATTTAGTTCCATTTTTCTACAACTGGATAACCAGTTTTCCCAAAACCATTTGTTGAAAAGGCTGTCTTGTCTCCAATGTATGTGTCTGGCACCTTTGCCAAAAATCAATTGGTTATAAGTGTGTGGATTTGTTTCTGTATCTTCTATTCTGTTCCATTGGTCTTTGTGTCTGTTTGGTGCCAATACCATGCTTTCTTTTAATTACTATAGCTCTGTAGTATACTTTGAAGTCAGGAGTTGGGGTGACTCCTGCATGGTTCTTATTGCTGAGAATTGCTTTGGCTATTCTGGGTCTTTTGTTTCTCCATATGAAATTTAGGAATGATTTTTCTAGGTGTATGAAGAATGACATTGATATTTTGATAGGAATTGTGTTGAATCTGTAGATCACTTTTGGTAGAATGGCCATTTTGATAATATTTGTTCTTCCTATCCAAGAGCAAAGAAAATCTTTCCATCTTCTAAGATCTTCTTCAATTTCTTTCTTCAGTGTTTTGTAATTTTCTGTGTAGAGGTCTTTTACCTCCTTGGTTAGGTTTACTCCTAGGTATTTTATTGGTTTTGAGGTTATTGTAAAGGGATTTACTTTCTGGATTTCTTTCTCAGAGAATTCATGATTGGTATATAAAAAAGGTACTGGATTTTTTAGGTTGATTTTGTAACCTGCTACTTTTCTGAATTTGTTGATCAGCTCTAGTAGTCTTTTGCTGGAGTTTTTTGGTTCTTCTAGATATAGGATAATGCCATCTGCAAATAAAGGTAATTTTAATTATTTTCTGATTTTAATTACTTTGATATCCCTCTCTTGTCTTATTGCTCTTGCAAAAGATTTTAGAACTGTAGTGAAAAGGAGTGGTGATAGTGGGCATCCTTGTCTTGTTCCTGATTTAAAGGGAATTCCCACCGTTTTTTTTTCCATTTAATATAATGTTGGCTTTGGGTTTATTGTATATTGCCTTAATGATGTTGAGGTACCTTCCTTCTATTCTGATTTTCTGCAGTGTTTTTAATAAAAATGGATATTGGATTTTGTCAAAAGCTTTTTTAGTGTCTATTGAGATGATCATGGAATTTTTTTCCTTAGTTCTTTTACATGGTGTATAACATGTATTCATTTGTGTATGTTGAG
Source organism: Graphiurus murinus (assembly GCA_004027655.1). Lineage (NCBI taxonomy): Eukaryota > Metazoa > Chordata > Mammalia > Rodentia > Gliridae > Graphiurus > Graphiurus murinus. The sequence goes on from PVLC010008060.1 coordinate 2,825, forward strand.
CCAGCCTTGATTTTCTGGGATGAAACCAACTTGATCATAGTGTACAATTTTCTTGATGTGGTTTTGAATATGCATGACTAGTATTTTGTTTAGAATTTTGGCATCTGTGGTCATCAATGATATTGGTCTGTAATTTTCTTGGGATATCTTTCTTTTGTTTTTATATTAATGTGATAACGGCTCTGTGTGCCCACAAAAGAAAACTGCATCTCTTTAAATTTCAGGGAATAACTTGTGAAGTATTTGGTTTAGTTCTCCTGTAAAAGGATTACAGAATTCAGCTGGGAATCCATATGGTCCTGAACTTTTCTTTGATGGCAAACTTTTTATTGCTGTTTCTATCTCTTTTCTTGCTATTGGTCAGTTTAGGGTTTCTATATCCTCTTGGTTCAATTTAGGTTGCATGTGTCTAGTATCTGCCATTTCCATTCATGTTTTCCGTTTATTGGAATGTAAATTTTCAAAATAGCTTTTGATGATCTTCTGAATTTTCCCACTATCTGTGGTTATGTCTCTTTTCTCATTTCTGATTTTAATAGTTTGGGTTGATTATCTCTTTCATTTGGTTAGGTTGTCTATAGGTTTTTCAATCTTGTTAATCTTTTCAAAGAACCAGCTTTTTGATTTATTGATCCTTTGAGTTGTTTTTTCATTCTCTATTTCAATAATTTCTGCTCTAATTCTAATTATCTCCTGCCTTCTACTGGCTTTGGGATTAAACTGTTCATGTTTGTCTAAGTCCTTGAGGTGTGTCATTAGGTTGTTTATTTAGTGACTTTTGAAAACCTATACTCCAACAAAAAAGAAAATCTAGAAGAAATTGACAAATTTCTAGACACATATAACCTTCCTAAATTGAGTCAAGATGATATCGAAAACTTAAATCATCCAATAACAATCAAAGAGATAGAAACAGCAATAAAGAGTTTACCATCAAACAAAAGCCCAGGGCCAGATGGTTTTCCAAGTGAATTTTATAAAACATTTATAGAAGAGCTAATCCCAATACTCCTCAAGCTATTCAGTGAAATAGAAAGAAATGGGACTCTCCCAAACACATTCTATGAAGCCAACATCACATTAATACCAAAGCCAAATAAAGACAGCTCAAGAAAAGAAAACAATAGGCCTATATCATTGATGAACTTAGATGCAAACTGCTAAACAAGATACTGGAAATGTGCATTCAAAACCGTATCAAGAAAATTATACACCATGACCAAGTCGGGTTCATCCCAGGGATACAAGGCTGGTTCAACATAAGAAAAACAATCCATGTAATTCACCACATAAACTGAATCAAAGACAAAAATCACATGATTATCTCAATTGATGCTGAAAAAGCATTTGATAAGATCCAACATCCATTCAGGCTAAAAGCACTTCAGAGAATCGGAATAGAAGGAACATGCCTCAACATCATAAAGGCAATATACAATAAGTCCACGGCCAATATTATATTAAATGGAGAGAAACTGCAAGAGTTCCCACTAAAAACAGGAACAAGGCAGGGATGTCCATTATCACCTCTTCTGTTCAATATAGTATTGAGACTCTAGTCAGAGCAATAAGGCAAGAGAAGGAAATTAAAGGGGTAAAGATAGGGAAAGAAGAACTAAACTATCCCTTTTTGCAGACTACATGATATTATACATAGAAGATCCAATAAACTCAACCAAAAAACTCATAGAACTGATCAACAAATTCAGCAAAGTGTCTGGATACAAAATCAATCTTAAAAAATCAGAAGCTTTCCTGTCTGCCAACCATAAATCCACTGAAAAAGAAATCCAGAAAACAATTCCACTCACAATAGCACCCTGAAAAATAAAATACTTAGGGATAAACCTAACCAAAGAGGTAAAAGACCTCTATAAGGAAAACTACAAAAAGTTGAAGAAAGAAATCGATGAAGACCTTAGAAGATGGAAGGATCTACCATGCTCTTGGATTGGCAGAATAAATATCATCAAAATGGCCATCCTCCCAAAAGTGATCTACAGATTCAATACAATACCCATGAAATTACCAAGGGTACTCCTCAGAGACATAGAAAAATCAGTCCTTAAATTCATCTGGAAAAACAAAAAGCCCAGGATAGCTAAAATAGTTCTTAGCAACAAGAACCATGGAGGAGGTATCACAATACCTGATTTCAAAGTCTACTACAAAGCCACAGTAATAAAAACAGCTTGGTATTGGCACAAAAACAGACACATAGACCAATGGAGCAGAATAGAAGACTCAGAAACAGACCCACAGGTTTACAGTCAACTGATTTTTGACAAAGGAGCCAAAAACATACACTGGAAAAAAGATAGCCTTTTTAACAAATGGTGTTGGCAAAACTGGTTAACCATATGCAGGAAAATGGAAATAAACCCCACTTTCTCACCCTGCACAAGAGTCAACTCAAGGTGGATCAAAGACCTGGAAGTTAGGCCAGAGACCTTGCAGCTACTTGAAGAGGGCATAGGACCAACACTTCAACACATAGGCACAGGTAAAAACTTTCTCAACAAGACCTCAAAAGCACAAGCAACCTTCAGGAAGATCAATACATGGGATTGCATTAAACTGAAGAGCTTTTGTACAGCAAAGGAAACTATCAAGAACCTAAACAGAGAGCCTACAGAGTGGGAGAAGATTTTTGCCAGTTACTCTTCGGATAGAGGTCTAATCTAATATCTAGGATATACAAAGAACTCAAGAAAATCACAGCTAAGAAAACAAATAACCCAATCAAAAACTGGGCAAAGGATCTAAATAGACACTTCACAAAAGAAGAAATACAAATGGCCAATAAATGTATGAGGAAATGTTCCACATCATTAGCAATCAGAGAGATGCAAATCAAAACTACCTTGAGATTTCACCTACCTCCAGTCAGAATGGCAGTCATAAAAAACATGAACAACAACAAATGCTGGCAAGGATGTGGAGAACTGGGGACTCTAATACACTGTTGGTGGGATTGCAAACTAGTGCAACCACTTTGGAAAACAGTATGAAGGATCCTCAGACGTATGGGAATGAACCTACCATATGATCCAGCAATACCACTTCTGGGTATCTACTCAAAAGAATGGAAACCAAACTATCAGACCGATGTATGTGTATCTATGTTTATAGCTGCACAATTTACAATAGCCAAACTATGGAAACAGCCAAGATGTCCATTGACAGATGAATGGATTACAAAACTATGGGATATGTACAAAATGGAATTTTACTCAGCCATAAAGAAGAAAAAAATCATGTTATTTGCAGGGAAATGGAGGCAACTGGAAAACATTATGTTAAGTGAGATTAGCCAGTCACAAAGAGTAAAGAAGCATATGTTCTCCCTAATTTGTGGATGCTAGGGAGAAGATGGGGCATAAGAGGGTCTCCAGATGAAAAAGGAGAGACCCTCGAAAGCAAAGAAGTTGATTTGCTTGGACGGGGGCGGGGGGGACACTAATGTATATCAAGGTCACTCACTAAACTGAACTTAAGAGGGAGGGAGGGCGAGGGAGCGGGGTGGGAATTTGGGGAAGGGGTCAAATGAGAATTGTGAGCACATGTATCGTTATCAATTTGCACCTAACAAAGATGTATGCTTACAATGTAGGAATAAAAATAAAAATTAAAAAAAAATATGATGCCAATGACCATTGAGACTATGAACATAAGGTTTTATCATATTAAAAAGAGGAAAAAAAGAGTTGAGGCATCCAATAATAAAAACATATCATTTGGCGAGGGGAAGTAGAGTTTCATGTTCTAAGGTCTTTATACTATGTCAACTGAGCACAAAGGTGTGAGTAGATTCAAATTTTCAGAAATTAAGTATGCATGTTTTAGTTTTTAGAGTAAATATTAAAAGAATAGACAGAATATATAACTTCCCAAATAATCAAAAATAGAAATAATAAAAAGTGATAAATCAAAAAGAAGTCAATAAAAGAAAGAAAAAGATATTTAAGTGGTAGGCAAATGTAATCACAAAATAAGATAGTAATATTTTAATGTCCAAATATTAGAAATTACAAGAAATTAAGTGGAGTAAAATCTTCAGGAAAAGCCAAGATTTTCAAGCTATATTAAATATATAAATGTGCACATACGAGACTACCATGTAATAGAATATATTATCATATATAAAGAAGACATTTCTTCAGGCACATATATAAGATTTATAAAATCAGTCATTTTTGAACTTTAATTCAATCTCAACAAATTTCACTGGATTGAAATCATGTCAAAAATGATCTTCAGTAAAAAATGCAATTAAGCAAGAAATAAAAAACAAACATGATTAGACTATCCCCACATGTTTGGAAATTTGGACATAGATTTCTTAGTAATCAAAAAAGTGTGGCCAAAAAACCAAAGTATAGTGTTAATTAGAACGTATTTTGAACTAAACAATGTGAAAATGCTACTTAAAATTTAAGAGATGAAACCAGTGGTGTGCTAGAGCTGGCTCGTGTCAGGTTGCAAGAGCTGGCAATTAATTCCTCAGGAAAATTTCCAACTGGTTGTTAAACTACTGGTAGCTTCAAACTGGTCATGGTGGAATATTTACAACAGAAATATGGAACTGGAGTGGAACAAATCAGAACTTTTTTTCCATCTTTTTCAAACTAGTTACTCCAATATTATGAGATGCAGTTGCCATATTACATAGACTCAAAAAGAATCGACTGGGAAAAAAAGAAAGGGTGGGTGTTCCAAGTTCAGGAATTAGGAAAAACAAAAAATGCAGGAAAGAAGAAATAAGATGAGAAAGTAAGCTGAAGGAATAAAAATATTATACAGACAGAAACAAAAAGATCAAATAAAGCCAAAAGTTTAAAAATATGAATAAAATTGATAAATTGGGCAAATAGAGAAGAAATGCGCAAATACTATCGGTAATAAACAGGTAGACATTACTACAGATATCACACACATTAAAAGACAATAGAGTATATGAAAACATAATGCAAATATGTTTGCAAGCAAATATGAAATCCATACATTATGGAGAAGCGGAACTTACCAAAACCATTTTCATGCAGAAATAATGGCCCAGATGGGTTTGCCAGTAAATCCTATCAATGTTAAACCAATTCTATCAATGTCTAACCCTTTAGACAATAGAATGAAAGAGCACATCATCCATTATCCTCTGTGAGGCTACCCAAAATCTTGATACTAATGCTCCACAAAGGAAAATAAGAAAGGAAATGAAAGCCCAATCTCACTCATGAATGTACATGCAAAAATAAACTACAATTGATAAACTGAATTCAGCAATGTTTGCATAAATATGTAAATAAAGTATATAAATATGAATGCTTATATATAAACATGATTAATTTGGATTATTCTTACACATGCAGGATTAGTGTAACATTGAAAAATCAATTCATGTAATTTACCATATTAACAGAAAAAATGAGAAAGTATTGGGTAAAAGTCAACTTTCATGCATCAGGACTAGAGTGAAATTTCCTTAATATGACAAGGAGTATCTACTACGGTCTTACTGCAAACATCACATGTAATGTTGACACTTAGGAAACTCTTCTTTTGAGTTTTGGAACCAGACAAGAATTCCAACTATTGCTACTTCTATTCAACCTTGTCCTGAAGTTCCTTAGTAGCTCAGTAAAGCAATACAAAAAAAATAAAGGGGTCTAAGAATGGAAAAGTAGGGGAAAATAACTGTCACTGTTCACAGATGATATAATTATGTGTAGAAAATTCAAAGGAATCCATAGAGAAATTATTATAATTAATAAGAGAGTTTGACATGGCTGTGGTATTCACATTCAATACTTAAGCAATAAATTTAATTCATATAATCAGGCAACAAATTGAAAATGAAATGAAAGAACTACCATTTACAATAGCATAAAACAATATGATATCCTTGGGAATAACTCTAACAAAATATCTTTACCATGAAAATTAAAAATGCTACTGAGAGATGTTAAAAAAGAAAACCAAATATACCAAGTTTGTGAGTCAGAATGGTTGATTTTTGCAAAGATGCCACTTGAGTCATAAATTCCATGCAAACCCAAGCAAAACTCCATGAATTTTTATTTTTTCTTTAACTCAGCAGGCTAATTTTTAAAATTTATATTAATATGCAAAGGGTTAAGAATGTCCAAGGTAGGTAGTTCTGGAATGTAACTCAGGGGTTGGGCTCTTCTGTAGCATGCACAAGGCCCTGTGTTGGACCCCAGCACTGGAAAGAAGGAAAGAAAAAAGAAAAGGAAGAAAGAAAAAGGAAATAAAGAAATCAGGAAGGAAGGAAGGAAAGAAGGAAGGAAGGAAAGACAGACGGATAAGGCACTCATGAAGAAACAACTCACTGGCTCTATCATATATTTAAGATTAGTGGGGAAAAAAGGAGTTTTCAACGGTTTGTTGGGACAATGAACACCCTCCACCCCTGGCATGCTGAAGTTAAGGGTTATTTCAATAAAATCTAAAAGCCTTTTCGGCTTGAAGAGCCCCTATCTGTAGGGTGTTCAAATTGATATTAATACCAACATGTTTTCACAGAGCGTCTAGTCCTAGTAGAGACAAAACAGTTGCTGGGCTGGCAGATAGAAAAGACGGGAGGCCGACAAGTCAGGGAAAAGGTATTTATTTCTGTTGTGCCCACAAAACATGAAAGTGACAATGATGCTTTGCATTTAATATGGCATTGTGCCAATTGGAAACTTTTTCGCAAATATTGTCTCACCTGGTGTGAGGAGGAGAGAGGCCCTGAGAATGGATACCGTGTCCGACACAGCCTGCACAGGACACCTCTGTCCTGGACTGCTGGCCTCCAGGCTGGGGTTTATCAGGGAATGACAAGGAGGCTGAGATACTCCGCTCTCCTCATTGCGTTGCTATGTGGACTAGAATAAAGAGCTTTAATACCTCAGGACCTAGGTTTTCCCTTTGGTAGAATTGCTTTGAAATCCTTAGTGGCAAGCTTTTTTTGTAATGGTGTGTTCAATACAGCTGTTACCAATAGAGCAATGGTAATAATAATAATCCTGTATGTGTAATCCAGGCTGAACCAGCCAGGAAAGAAAAAAATAAAATAAAGAAGAAGAAGGAGCACATGTGAGACTAGAGTAGGTTTACCCTGAAAGGTTGGTTGGAGGAATGAAATGTGTTCTGTGAAGCACTATATCCTGAAAATAGCAATGAGTTTGAAGCACAGTGGTGTGACTTTAGCATTGATTCAATCGCTACTTAGCTGTGTGATCTTAAGCAGGCTGGAGCCTCTCTGAACCTCAATTTTCTCATCTGCCTGTCTCAGCGATTGAGGGTGAAATGAGATGACAGGTTATGAAACATGTTTCAAATGGAAAAGCTTGTCTCAAGCAGAGGAATTTATTGTTGTTGTAATTTAGGCCTTTTGTAGAATCTGCTTAGAAAGTTTATCATCAGAGCTTGGTGCAGTGGTGCATGCCAGTAATGTCAGTACTTGGAAGGCTGAGGCAGGAGGATCACAGGTTCAAGGCTAGGATGCAGTAACATAGCAGACCCTATTTCAAAATAAAAATGAAATCGGACTGGAAGGGGTTTATTTCAGACAGAATGCCTCTGGATTCAATGCCCAGTACCATAGATAAGTAAATAAAGAGGGTTGAGTGTATAGCTCACCGGTAGAATGGCCCTGGGTTCAATTCTCAGTTATCCCCCCGCTCCACACACACATAGTCTTTTATCAGGCAGAATGTTTATCAGAAGTTATTTTTTGTCTCCAGCAAAGCAAGGTAGCTTTCTATTTTGTCTACCAAATAGCAAATTGTTGTACTGTATTTTTTGTTATTGTTGTTTTTTGACACTTAGCTTCTCAACCTAATAGTCTGTTTACTTAAATATTTCAAAGCCTCTTAGCATTTCAAAAGAGTGTTTTTAAAAATTAGGCGTGAAAAAACCTCAGAAGAGTAAATAGAGTCACAATTGCTCACTTTGCTAGACTCAGCAGTTGTTATCGATTGAATTCCACCTGCACAGGCAGGAAGAACAAATAAAAAACAGAAAAATAAACCACATTAGCTGGAGACCAACCTAGGAACTTGCTAATCGGTGTTAGGCCTGGGTGGTTAATTTTACAGACATAATTTCGCCCCAAATAAAAGATGGATATGAGCGAGGCCAGTTCCCAGGTAGGCTTTTGCGATCCTGAATTCCATGTGAATCTGATAGTTTGTGTTAAGGCTTACAGCTTCAGGGTTCACTACAGCTTTGAATCCCAAAACTCAGGAGGTTCTGACTTTGAATTCGGGACCTTGACTTTCCCTGCCTTTTCTTTTGTGATCTTGCAGCCCCGCTGAGGTTTGGTTCTAGACGACATTTGAGTAAAATGTTTATTTTTAGCCAAGACATAATTTCGGACATTAAAATCCGAAGACCCAAGAGGGCAGTTCAGGCTCGGAATTGGTGTCCAACACGATCTGAACAGGAAGGAAAGAGGGAAAGAAAGAACGAACTCAGGCCACACAATATGTCGCAGCCTGGACATACACATGTCAGAGTCTGCCCCCCTCTCCAAATGTACCACTCTCTCAGGTGCCAGGCAGGACTCAGAACTCCCCGGGTTGGGAACTGGTGGTCCAAGTGACGTCTCCTTTGCAGACTGGGAAAGACGTCAGGCAGGGAGCAGGCTGTGCAGAGGAGGAGGTGCTAATCTGCCTTGTCCATCACAGGCCTAAATTTGCAGTGATGTGATTCAGTGCGCAGCCCAGGACACTGAGGCAGCCTCAGACCCCACTTCCTTGTGGGATTAGAAACCAAGCGTTGCTGGGTGGCAGACAGGAGTGGCGCTGTCTCAAAAGGCCTGGCTCCTGGCGTCAGATCAAGGGCCTCATTAGGCCAACCCCGCGTCACTAATGTGCGCTTTCAAAGACCAGTTGACCCCGTTGGCAGAAAACCAAGGCTTTGCTGTCCGTTAGGTTTGAGCAATGAAGAGTTCTTTCTGGTTAATTTAGATTAATAGAGGTTTGGATCACTTCATTAGCAGCGCTTTAGTCCGGATAACATTTGTGCTTTTTCAGTTTTACAGAGAGGAATTTAAGCGGGTATGGGGGTGCACACACGTAATCCCAGTACTTGAGAGGCTGAGAGGAGGATCACAGGTTCGGGGCCAGTCTCAGCAACCTAGCAAGACCCTGTTTGAAAATAAAAATAGAGCTGGGGGTAGCTCAGAGGTAGAATGCCCCTGGATTCAATCCCCAGTACTACAAGGAAAAAAAAAAAAAAAAAAAAAAAAAAAATATATATATATATATATATATATATATATATATATATATATATATATATATATATATATATATATATATATATATATATATATAGTACTGAGGATTAAATCTGGGGGCATTCTACCTCTGAGCTACATCCCTAGCCCTATTTTTTATTCTTTATTTTGAAACAGGGTCTCACTAAGTTGTGGAGGGCCTCACTAAGTAGCTGAGGCTGGCTGTGGACCTTCAATCCTCCTGTCTCAGCCTCCCAAGTACTGGGATTACAAGTGTGCACCACCACACCCAGCTTTTTTTAAATTAAAGAAATAGAGAAATTTATTTTATAATAATAATAATTATTATTATTATTTATTTTTGTGGTACTGGGGCTTGAACCCAGGGGCATTCTACCTCTGAGCTACACTCCCAGCCCTATATTTTATTTTGAAACAGGGCCTCACTAAGTTGCAAAGAGCCTCAGTAAAGTTGCTGAGGCTGACCGTGAACCTGCAATCCTCCTGCCTCAGCCTCCCAAGTACTGGGATTACAGGTGTGCGCCACCACGCCCAGCGAGAGAAATTTATTTACTATTTATTTAATGTGCTTCTCTGCATAGGTCCCTATCTTAAGATAGTTAAAATCTGGGTGGCAAGCAGTCTAAGATAGGAAGGACGCTTGAGAAGCCCTGACTAAGAAGGCCAGCAGGACTCTGAGAAGCCAGCAACGAAGGAGAGAATTGTGGCCAGAAGATTTCCTGGATGAGGTAAGATATTCTGGGGCTTTGAGAACCGGCAGGATTCACCCAGTGTGAACGAGAACCGACGACGTTGGTAGGGACCTTTCCTTGCCTGCTCAGAAGGCTCGTTAGAGTTTTGCAGAACGCCAGCATCCCTCTAGATCTCAGCGGGCAGTGTGCAGAGGTGTGGACTAGCAGGGTGCCAGTTGGGAGCTGAGCCTCTGAGAGAGCGTGTTGGCAGCCTCATTTCAGCTCCTACGTCTCTTTTGGAGACACGGAAACTAATATATTTAAAAAACCAAATAAATGAAACTTAGGGACAAAACCGGTACTTTATTATTCTGCTAGTAGAAGGACCAGGCTACACGCATCCGGCCAGAGGAAGAAGCCTCTTACTTCCAGAGCCGTCTCTCGTGTCCTTGGTAAGTGAGGGTCAAGCTGGAAGTTGCTCCCTTCTTTAACCTGGAAATGGGACTAATACCAGGTCCTCTGTGTAGAAATAAAAAGCATATCAGTGATACACACTATGTGATAGACACGATGCACACCAATTCTTACGTTCTCTGGAAGAAAAGTTCAACAGAGTTCCAAGGAATTACTAGGATGATTACATATGCCTCTACTAACTTTCCCCTTCATTGATGATTTCAGAAATCCTCCGTATTGCCTTCAAATTGGAAAGGACATCCCAACTGGGATCGGAGGATAAGCTATTGGAGAAATCTTGGGCTTCGGAATCAGAAAGACTTGGCCTTGACTTCTAGTTCCGTCACCAGTTGTACTGTCGTTCCTTCCTCCATTAAAGAAATGTGTGTGAACCTCCTAGAAGCCTTGGTTTCCTCATCAATAAAATAAAGACTAAGGTCTAAATCTCTTGAGGTTATAATGATGTCTGGACTACAGCAGAGTGGACATTAGTTCTCCTCCTTCAGTTAGTAAATGAGGATGTTAAATAAGAATTGGCTATGTAGAAAGATGAAAATAAACAATAGGTAAAATAAAAAATAAACATGGTGCTGCCTGGTTATAAGACAAGGCAGCAGTCAGGCACGGTGGCATCTACCCGTAATCCCAGTCACTGGGAGGCTGAGACAGGAGGATCACAGGTTTGAGGAAGTCAGCCTCGGCAACTTAGCAAGATTCTCAGCAAGTTAGTGAGACCTTGTTTAAAAAAAAAAAAAAATGAACAGGGCTGGGAGTATAGCTTGGAGGTAGAATGTCCCTGGGTTCCATCCCCAGTACCCCTCTCCCCACAAAAAAGACAAGCAGATAGTGGTAGAAACAGGATATAAATGAGCTGAGATTGGACGGACAGGAGAGGATTTGGCAAAGGGCTGGGATCAGGCCGTTGCAGGGACGGGTGGCTCCAGGTCTGCTGCTGCTGCTCTGGAGAACCCGGAACAGAAGAGGATGGTGCAAGGTGGTGAAGGGTGTCCAAAGTCAAACCTCACCTCGTTCACTGCTGAGTTCAACATTGGCTTTTGGGGGGAAGATGCGTGTATCCACCCATCTATCCATCCATCCATCCATCCATCCATCCATCCATCCTTCCTTCCTTCCTTGCATTTAGTCATTCATTGACGGAATGGTAATTTACTTCCTTCCCTGTGTCAGTCATTTTTCTAGAGCTGGGCATAAAATGAAAGAATTTACAAAAAAGTGGAGAAGGAGAACAAGGAAACAGACATGGTGAAGAATATGAGTATGGAGAGAAGGCTCACGCTGAAGGCGCCCTGGGGGTTTGTCTCTGTCAGCAACATTGCAGCTGTAATCTAAAGATTGACCACATCGCTTAGAGGAAAGCAGATTTATTTTCTTACGATTTCAGGCTCAGGCCATGCGAGGCCGGGGACCGAGGATCTCAGGGCATGGCTGCGGGAGGCAGAGAGAGGGAGAGCACGTGGGCTGTGCTCCTCACGTCATGGAGGCCGGGAGCAAGAGAGAGAGCAGGGGAGGAGGAGCCACTTATAAACCCCAAGGTCACACCCAGCTCTAGCCAAGGCCTACCGGTCTACCAGGTACCGCCCAGGTAAACCCATTACAATGGATTTATCCACTGCTGGCTGGGGTTACAACCCTCATAACTCAATTACATCAGCTCCAAACATTAACAAATGAGCTCATTAGGGCATATTTCATATCTAACTGTAACAGAGTTGGTCTTGGACTTGCTGCTCACTGGCTGCAGCATTTTCTAGAACTCCCCCAACTTCTATATCTCTCATGCCCTCTTTGTGGATATGTGTGTGTGTGTGTGTGTGTGTGTGTGTGTGTTTGTGTGTGTGCAGTACTGGGGATTGAACCCAGGAGCATTCTACCTCTGAGCTACACTGCCAGCCCTATGTTTATTTTTTATTTTGAAACAGGGTCTCACTAAGTTGTGGAGGGCCTCACTAAGATGCTGAGGCTGGCTGCAAACTTGTGATCCTCTTGTCTCAGCCTCCCAAGTTCTGGGATTACAAATGTGCACCACCACACCCGGCTTCCCATGGCCTCTCCTTATGGGTTTGAGGATTGGTTGAAATGATGTAATGAAGAGTTCTTTGGAATCTGTATTATGCTATATAAATGTACATTTTAACACATCACTCATCAACGAATCCATCAGACTTACAGTGTCCTGGCAGATCTGACCTTCTTTTTAATTTTCCTATAATAAATAATATCTGACACACACATTTTATTATCAGTCTCCTCTTTCTTGATGTGGCATCTTTTTTTTTTACATGAACCAGCTTAACGCTCACCTTCTAGGTCTTTCCTTCAATGCTGTTGTATCCGTTGAATTCCAGCGAAGACTAACCAAGTGTGAGCCCATTTTGGCAAAGGAGGCGCTCGGTGATCGCCAATGAGGGGAAGACGGAGGAGGGAGAGTTGAGTGTCACAGAAAGATCACAGCAAGGACACTGGCACGGTGGCAGAAGGGAGAGAGGGGGAACGAAAATCTAGAAGAATAGAATGAATTGAGAGCAAAGGGCGGAGGAAGAGACAGATGTAGCCCTCCAGCTGGGGGCAGAGAGAAGATGGTGCCTCCCATTCTAAACAGCGTATCTCCTCTATCTGCAATATTTCTGCTGATGTCTGAATAGAGAGAAAAATGTATGTGTGCGAGTGTGTGTGTGTGTGTGTGTTTGTTAATAACAGTCATCTATTTATAGGCCTTAAATTATACACCACGAGAGCCTCTCCAAGACAAGATGTGTTATTTGGCTGCCAGAAGGAAAAGATAAAGAAAAAAAAAAACACCACCAAAAAGAAAAGTTCTAGATTTTCTTTCTTCCTCTTCCTCATCCTTTCTGTCCACCAGACAGGTTCTTGTGACAATTTTCAGCTCTGTGTTTTGCAGCCGGACTCCAAAGAGAGAGTGAGGAGATTGCAGAAGACCTTTCTGAAATAGGAGGGGCCTCTGCGGTGTTCTGAGAAGGCCTGGGTCCTCAACTGGCATGTCTCCCCTGAACTGGGAGGGAGATTTGACAGCGACTTTCCCAGCTCTTTTGTATTTGCAGCAGGAGGTGGAGGCCCGGGGGTTGTCCTGTCCAAGGCCACCCAGCAGCAGGTGACGACGGCTGAGTGTCAGCAGGTTCAACCCCAGTTAGCTCACTCACACTTATTTATTTTGGTCCTGGGGATTGAGCTCAGTGGCATTCTACCTCCAAGCCACACCCTCATCCCTTTCAATTTTTTGTTTTGAAACAGGGTCATGCTAACTTGCCCAGGCTGGCCTCGAACCTGTGATCCTCCTGTGTCAGCCTCCCAAGGACCAGGATTGCAGATGTGCACCATGGCGCTCCGGCTTCTCATCCACATTTGAAACCAAGAAAATGCTTACTTTTTCTTCTGACCTCATCTTTCCAGAGCACTGTCTTAATCTCAGTGACTTTAAAATGACCTTCAGGACAAGGGAATTCTGTACTGGGTTCTAAGTTGGTAGGCAGTAGAATACAGTGGTTAAGAGCCTTCCAGTATTAACTCTGACTTCAGGTAAGTTATTCAGTCTTTGTTTTCTGTGGTACTGGGGATTGAACCCAGGGGTGTTCTACACCCTAGTTCTTTTTTATTTATTTATTTTTTGAAACAGGGTCTTGCTAGATTGTTGAGAGTCGCGCTACTTGCTGACGCTGTCCTTGAACCTGTAATCCTTCTGCCTCAGTTTCCCTAGTACTGGGATTACAGGCGTGCAGCGCCATGCCAGGCTAAGTTCCTCAATCTTTTTTTTTTTTTTTTTTTTTTGCGGTACTGGAGATTGAACTCAGGGGCATTCTACCTCTGAGCTATACCCCCAGCCCTATTTTTTATTCTTTATTTTGAAACCGAGTCTCACTAAGTTGCGGAGTGCCTCACTAGGTAGCTGAGGCTGGCCGCGAACCCAGATCCTCAGGTCTCAGTCTCCCGAATGCTGGGATTACAAGCGTGTGCCACCACGCCCGGCTTTTATTTTTGTTTTTGAAACAGAGTCTTGCTACGCTGCTGAGAGCCTCACTAAGTTGCTGAGGCTGGCCTCAAATCTTTGATCCTCTAGTCTCAGCCTCACAAGTCCAGAAATTCCAAGCGCTGGCCCCTGGCCTCTTAAAGTGTATTTCCCTTCCATTGGCAGAGTCAGGGTTGTTCGTATGTTGTGTGTGTGTGTGTGTGTGTGTGTGTGTGTGTGTGTGTGTGTGTGTCTGTGTATGCCTGCATAGCTTGCCCATGCGCGTGAGTGTGTGTGTGTGTGTACACATGTGCGTGTCAGAGGGTGCTTAAATACCCCCTCAGATCCAGCTGGGAGCCCCTTCTGCGGCCTCAGCTGGGGGTATCTTTGGCAGGCTGGGAATTGCCGGGGTCCACGTGGGAGCCACCGTGGGGGGAACTTTCGAAGTTGGGGAGAGGGAGGGCTCATCTGTTACTAAGCAAGAGTCTAAGCACCGTTGTCAAGGAAGAATCCCAGGCCTTCCATAAAAGGAAGCCTCCTCTCCCCGGCAGCCCAGGCTTTCTGGGGCTCTGAGTCCGACCATTTCCCCGGCCCAGCTGCACCCAGGCAGCTTCGGAAAGGAGGCCCCAGAGAGGGGGCAAAGGCCCATGCAGATGCGCCGGAACCTTCTCTCTAGGGAGAGGACAGAGCACCGGGCAGGCAGGGCCCAGCAGCGCATCAGAGGCCAGAGCGGAGGCCAAGGCGGCCTGTCCACGCCATGGGGGTCTGCCTCCCCTTCTTGTCCTCGCCATCATCCTCCAGGCGGTCCTGGGAGAGCTTCCTGATATGCCAGTCCCTGCCGCCATGCTCCTCAGAGGCCCTCAGCACCGGCCGGATGGAGCCCAGCTTGCTCTCCCAGTGGGGAAGGCCCTTCCTCCAGCTTCCACGATCTCTCTCTCCATTCCAAATTGCTGATGACAAGTGTCAGCGGCCAGGAGAGGAGCCCTCAACCTCCCATCCCTTCCCTCACCCTGACCTTCTGAACCCCAAGTATGGGGTCTAACCCTCAAGCTCAAGTCATCATTCCTACCTGGGAATGAAGAAATCCCCACCCAACACGATACCAAGGAAAGAGGAAAGGGGGTGGAAAGACGGTGTGTGTGTGGCAGGGCTGAGGCTGCCCACGAGCTGAAGCGTTTGACCCTCGTTCTGATTTGGACCCGTCCCTGGCAGGGTTTATGAACAGCCCTGGACACAGCTCTTGTGTTTTCAGGGCTGATGATTCATCATACGCTTTCATCGTGGGCTCCCCTTTAGTACTACCTGTGTTGCCTCAAATGGTTCATTATCTCACGAAGCCTTTCTGACCACATGAGGCTTGTTTTATTACGCTCACTTTTGCAGATGAGGCTCAGAGTTACACTTCTGGCTCAAGGTCAAAAACAAAGCTGGCGCACGCTACCAGGAAAGACATCCCTGGGTCTCTCATCTGCCCTCTTTCTACTGTTGGATTCAGCTCAAAAGACACATTAACTAAGGGGCCCACTGCGGCCAGGCACTGTGCTCAGAATCCAGAAACACAAGGAAAGAGGCTGGTCCTTGCTTTAGAGCTTACATTATCCTGAGGGAGACACACCATGGAAAATTAATTCAATATGGCGTGGCAAAGATGGAGGTGCAAGCTTGCTTGGGGAGGGCAGGGTGCAAAGAAGAGACCCTTAAATGTACCTGAAATAAAGCGTTGGATTTTACACGTGAGTCCAGCAAGTGGTGGAAGGATTTGCTTTCCTGTTGGAGCACCGAGAAGCCCAGGTATAGCCTCTCTGTTGGTACAGACTGGGCGGCCTGGGTTATAGTTTCCCCTCCCCTTCCTCCCCTGATGAAAACGATGATTTGCTGATTCTTTAGTCTCCGTCTCTGTCCATGTTTTATTGCCCTGGGTGCTTTTGTCGGCTAAGCTCTAGCTCAGAGATTTCAGAGCGTATTGTCTAGCAGATATTTTAAGTAGTCCCTGGGGAGGGAAGCAAGAGAGAGGGGGTATATCAGTTAGCTTTTCCTTCACTCTAACCAAAATACCTGTCAAGCACAATGTAGAGGGGTCTATTTGGCTTGATGTTGCGGGGGTTTATCCATAGTTGGCCAGCTTCAAGGCAGAAACCATGGCGGCAAGACCTGGCAGAGGACCGCCAACTCTCAGTTCATGGTAGCTGGAGGGGAGAGAGAGACAGAGGGGGGGGGGGAGCGGAAGCAGCCAGGGATGGATAGAGTCTTCAAGACCACACGCCCAGTGACCCGTCTCCTGCAGACACACACCCCACGTCCTAAGCTAGCTGCCTGGCAAACATACGAGATTGGAGAGACATTTCAAATCCAAACTCTAACAAGAGTATTTGAAGGGGCACGTGGTCCATTTCCTGTTCCCAAACATCGGCTCACAGAGACTGAAACCTGGTGCCCTTGCCCGGGGCCGAGCTTCGAGGTGCCTGAAAGGACCGACTCAGGGCTGAGAGCATGTGTGAAGCCTGTGCTTGGTGAGAGGGAGGGGGAGGGGATTTGTCCTACCCACACTCTGTGCAATCAGCAGCTGGATTTGCTTGTGGATGGTTGGGTTTTATAGATGCCAGTCACAGTTATAAAAAAAAAAAAAAGGCTTTACTTTTTGAAATCCCTGCAGGACAAACACACACACACACACACACACACACACACACACACACACACACACATATATTTTTAACCAAGAGACTGAATGTCTCTAGTGTTCAACCATTAAAACTACTGTTCTTCTGACATGCTTTTTGAACTTCAGGGTTTCTTAGCCAATACACGCACACAGATATCTTAACTTAAGAGACTTTACATGACAGAACCCAATCCTGGAATAGTTTACAAATTCATTGACAAGTTAAACTATTCAGTAAATAACTGGCATTGCTGGAGACTGCTCACTAAGCATGATGACAGGGAGCCTCTGTCACCTCCCAGACTTCTGGGGTCATCTGCATGAATATTGTACAGTTGACACTCAGGATCCATAAGGGATGGGTTCCAGGACCCTTGTGGGTACCAACATCCAAGGCTGCTCAAGTCTTAGACATAAAATGGCACAGTAGTGCATATAGCTGACACTCATCCTCCTGTATGCTTTAAGCCATCTCTAGATTTCTTATAATTACCTAATGTGATACTATTTAAGTGCCATATGAGTAGTTGTGTTTCTGTTGTGTTGTTTATTATTATTGTGTGATTTGTAATTGCCTCTTTCTTTTCTTTTCTCTTTCTCTTATTTGTTTATTTTTTTATTTATCTATTGTGGTACCGGGGATTGAACCCTGGGGGCATTCTACATCTGAGCTACACCCCCAGCCCTATTTTATTCTTTTATTTTGAAACAGGATCTCACTAAGTTGCTGAGGCTGGCTGTAGGTTGTAAACCTGTGATCCCACAGGATGCAGAACCCACAGATAAGGAGGGCCAGCTGTGTTCTGTCCCCACTCTGTTACCCAGCATGCTGTCCTGGCACAGCTTGCCGGGTAACAATGCTAAACATTGCCGGAACAGTGAACTGGGAAGCCACTAGGCTGAGAAGACTCCCGGGCTCAGCTTCCTACAAAAGTAATCCGAAACCCAGTGCACACGATAAACAAAACTTAAGCCTAACCAGGAAGGTTAACTAGCTTCTAACCGGGGACTTTCTGCCAGATGGGCCCAAATAAGTCCAATGCCTTGCATTAGCCAATCACATAATTACTTTGCTTCTGCTGCTTATTCAGCTAGAGAGGGGCGTCTGAACCTTTTCAGGTTTGGAGAGCTGTTGGCCAGAGCAGCGGTTTCCTCCTGATCTCTCTCCCTTGCTGGTCTTTCGGTCCTCTCCACACCCCTGAGCGTCGCATTGCTGAATCAGCGGTCCAGAGCCAACGCTACCCGTAGTGCAACCTGTCTGAGCGGAAGTCTCCCATCTCCTGGAGACTCTTATTCAGAAGCGAAGAGTTTTCAGACATGCCACGCTGCAAGAATCCTAGCGGGAGTGTCTGAGGCCGGTCCCGGGGCCCTGCTCAGCCCTACAGAATCTGCTGACAAACATCAGCGCGAAAACTCCCGGGCGGGTCTCAGGTCCCTGGGATCCTATGAGAAGGCAGGGGTTGGGAGAAGGATTACATGCACAGTTCTGAAGTCACATCCCCCATCTCTGTTCTTTGGGGCCCTCAGTTAGTGCTGATTCTGGAAATGGGGATCGAAGGGAGGGAGGCAGGCCAGAACCCAAGCAAAGCCAGCTGGCTGGGCTGTGAGATCTGAATCAGCCGGAAGCAACCGCTCCGCGCCCCAGAACCCACGTCTCAGTTCCACCTGGCACCACCAATTATCTGTGCCTCTGACATAGGGCTTTTTTCCCCCCTCTTTCTCTCATTCCCTCGAAATAGGACTGTAATTAAATCCAAAATTGTACTGGAGACTTTATCGTCACGGCAAAAGCAGAACACAGTATCTGCAGACACAAAAACCCTCTTTCAGTAAAAATTAATTATGCCGCAGCGCCCGTCCCAGTGGTGCGAGGAGGGTGCGCGTGAAGGAGGAGCCCAGCAGGTGGCGCTGTCCGGGGCTGACTCCCAGCCCTCCCCCGGACTCCTGTGAAGTCCCGGCTGCTCCCCCAGCCCTCCCTCAGAGTAGCTGCTGTTCTGGGTGCTCCTATGGGTCCCTGCTTTAGTACTCTCCTTCAGGATCTGAGAAACTGGACATGGAGAGGGCGAGCAGAGGTGAGGAAACGCAAGCCAAGAGGGCGAACTCGTGATACGTCCCTCCCATTTCATCTCTTTCGCTTTCAAGAGGAAAACGGGTCACTGAATGGGAATGTGAGGATTCTGGACGTGGTTTATGTAGCATGCAGGCTAGGTGCGTTCCAGGGGAAGAGGACGGGGTAGGGGGCAGAGCCCCTGCCACATAATACCCTGTGGCAGCCTGTTAGGGCGTCCCTCTGCTCCCCCAAGCAGGACTTTACCTTTCCTATTATCCAGAGCCTGAGCCGGGTGCAAGAGTCAGAGAAGGGTTCTAAAGGTGGACAAATTCAGTGGGAAGGTGGAGGCCAAAGAGAGATCGAACAGGCAGGAGAGGAGCATTTCTCCCTGTAAACGAATCACTAGAGTTGACCAGGGAACAGGAAATGAATTTGCAGAAAAGCTGGAGGGGGCGTGGAGCAGGATTGGGTACCATTCAGTTCATCCAAGAAACGAGTGACAGAGAACCAAGGACCCAGTGCAGGAGGCTCTGTTGGCATCTAGCAGTCCATCGGCAGTGGATCAGGTCTGGAAATGAAGGCCAGAGCTTGTCCCCCCAGGCAGCTCTGCAGGGCATGCTCATGTAGGGCTGTGTTAGGGGTATGTCCAAACTGGACCCACAGAGGCAGCAAAGGTGCTAACAGAGCATGAGGATCTCTTGGTAAAGGTGTTGAGACCCTGCAGGGTCATAAACCGCAGAAAGTCCAGACTGGTGATTCTATTTGGTCTGCCAGATTCTTCCCCAGTTGGGGGATTGTAGGGTCTTCCATGGACCAGCGCATCCTTCCTGAAGATGTCCTCTGTCTCCTCTCCCAACACACAGACCATGGCGCACACGCAGATTGTGCCCGATGCGTTATCAATGGCCCAACATAGGCTTGGCGGCTCTTCTTTTTAGTCCACAAGGGTTTTTGTCTATTTCTACTGAGGCAAACTCTTTCCCACCAACCTCCAATTTCAAAGCTTATTGAAAGTCCAGGCTTCTCAGGCAGGGAAGAGGGGTGGCTTTACTTTAACTCAGGTGGTTGAAACCTCTGTCGAGCCTTCTTGCAACTGGGAATTAAGGACAACCGCTATCCCCGTGATGGTCGGGACCTGGTTGCTATTGGACTGTGGGTCCCAGCCAGGGCAACACGACAGGAAAACAAAATAAAAGGATTGGAAAGGAGGGAATAAAGCTACGTTATTTGCATACGGCACAGCAGCTTATGTAGGAAGTCAAAAACTATACAGATAACCGAACTGAATAAGTAAAACTAGCAAGAATGCTGATTCATGATCCAGATAAATTGTGTTTTATATAATTGCCACAATTTGTAACAGTGAACTTAAACTTAAAAAAAAATTAACTACATTTTAAAGGTCTTTTTAAAAAATTTAAACTTCAAAATTTATATTTAAATGACACTTGATAATTATACATATTTGTGGGATATAATGTGATAATTCATTACATGTATATAATGTGTAAGGGTCAAATCAGAGTAATTAATATTTCCCTTTACTTGCCTATTTATCATTTATGCTGAGAATTTACAAATTCCCTCTTCTAGTTCTTTATAACATACATACTCAGTTGTTATAAACTAAAGTCACCATACTGTGCTGTAGGATACCATTAAAAAAATCTTTTTAACAGTAGGTTATAATTTAAATAGCACTCAAACCATAAAATACTCATGAATAAATCTCACCAAATTGTTCAATTCCACTCTACTATAAAACATTATTGAGGCAAATTATGAAACCTAAGTAAAGAGGAACATACCATGTTTACGTATTACAATATTACAAAGATATAAATTCTCCGTAAATTGATCTATCGACTCAACATCGTCATCATCAAATTCCTGGCAGGGCAGCATGTGTGCTTATCCCCTGGTGAGCTGACTCTGAAGTTTATATGGAAATGTCCAAGAAGCACAAAGCTGAGCCCTTGTACTGCGGTGTGTTATAGCTTATTATAAAGTGTTACTGTTAAGACACTGTGATCTTGGCACAAGAGGAAGCAAACTGAGAAGTAGAGTCCAGAAATAAGCCATGTGTAGAAGGTCACGCCTTTCAGAAGTGACAGTGCAGTGTTTCGTGGTAAATGATGCTGAACTCAGTTGAAAAGAAGCGGGAAGACACGAATTTCACCCTACCTCACACCACACACACACAGATCAGTTCCAATGGCTCGTAGATCCAAGTATGGGATGGCAAGACTACAGAGTGTCTAAAACAAATCATGGGAAAACGCTAGCAGAAGCTTGGCACAGGCAGCAATTTATTAGGTATAAAATGAAAGTCGCAACCATAAAAGGGAAGAATGATAAATCGAAATTAATCAAACTTAAGAATTTCCATTCATCAAAAATCCCAAGAGAGCCGGGCGTGGTGGCG